>BQNB010143014.1:3439-17049 GCA_026074375.1 Tanacetum coccineum | reverse complement strand
ATTTTCTCAACAGTTCTTTCTCTAATCTACTGATCATCATCCTTTCTTTAGTTCTTGTTTAGTTTTCTCTAGCATTTTTTTGAATTAAAGTAAATTATTATTTACATAGTAAGAGAAGGCAAACGAGCAACAAGCTGCGCCGCTAGCCCTTTTTGTATGGCAAAGCCAAATCTATTAAACACAACGTTTGATGCAAGGGCATTGGATCGCAATATCAACATGTCTGCATATCTCAACTTTTAGTCAAAGTCAAAATATTTACTTTCTTTTTTTTATTTATGTTTCTTGTTTGACAATAGAATTTGGTTAGGAAAGTATCAATTTCTAATCAATTATAAATTTAGGAAAAGGAAAGTCAAATCAATCTTTATTTAGATTGATTCTAGTTTTCCTATAAATAGTGGGTCTTTTCTTTGTATGGAGATATCTTTTGAGTTTTGATAATAAAAGCTTTTTCTTTAATCGAGTTCCCCACTGGAATTATCAATCCAATTGTTCTTTTAATTCGTATGTTGTTCGGTCGTTAAAGATCCGCATCACTTCTGATTCGGATCTAGGGCTCCTCGAGTAGTTGTAGCAACTGCGGCTTTACAATCCCTTGCCATGTGCCTAACTTTCTTACAGTTACTACATCTCACAGTACACTGCCCCTCATGATGTAGCTTACATTTGTTGCAGTAAGGCCAAGGCCCAGCATATCCCCTTCTTTCATTGTTACCAGCCGTGTAGGCTCTTGCCACATTCTGTCCACCAACATTTTATCTCTTATAAGGGGGTTGTTGTACACGGTTGTCTTTCTGGTTAAAATCAATCCTTCTTTTGTTCTCCACACTTTTAGCAGCATAACCCTTTAATTTCTGATCCATCAAATTATTAACAATCCTGGAGTCTCCTGGGTTCTGCAGCAATCACATTTCCCTGGATATTATCCAGGAGACCTCCAATAAACTTCTCGACTCAGTCCTCCTCCTCATGAACCATCTTGGTGCATAACATGGTCAACTCTTAAAATCTTTGGGTATAAGCAGTCAAGTCATTACCCTTCACAGTTAGATTCCACAGTTCAGTCTCCATTTTCTGAATTTCATTTCTTGGAAAATACACCTCAGTCATTAGCTTCATAAGTTCTCTCCACAACATGGCAAATGCAGCATCAGCTCCAATGGTTCTCTTGTGCGAGTTCCACCAAGTTAATGCACTATTTAACAGAGTGAACATAGCATACTTAACTTAGTACTTCTCTAGACAATTACTGATGTGAAATAATGTCTCTATCTTATCGAACCATCTTATCAACCCGACATCTCTTTCAGTTCCTTTAAAGTTAAGTGGTTGACACTTTACGAAATCATGATAAGTACACTCACGGGCGACAGGCATAGCACCTCTATCATTCCCATTGGGATTTCTATTCCCATTGCCTCCTCCATTCCTGTTTCCATTTCCCCCACCGTTTCCATTGTCACCATCATCTTCATTATGGCTTAGACTTTTAACAACCAGTCCAGTAGCATGGTTTGCCTCATGAGCAGCCAACGCCTCCGCTACTCGTTGAGCAATGAGTTATTCAATAGCTTCTAGGGTCATACAAGAGCAAGTAATAGTCATGATCTAAACACAATACTTAGCACACGGTGAGATTCGATACTAGATATAGTTACTAGAAACGGTAAATAGGGTTTATAAGGTAAAGCTAAAAATACAAGAAAACACATTTTGCCAGAATGAATAAATAACAATAAGAGACGAACACACGAGAGAATCATAATAAGATTTTCATATTATATAAAAGCATCATAGTCGGTTAGAATCAACCCATAACGGGGTACTTGATTTACACTAATAACTAGCTCTACTACTAGTCTAACATCCATACACAGCTTGAAATAGTACTACTCTAGGGACGAAAACCCAAACGTTTCGCAGTAACGAAACCTATAGATATATGTGAGCTCATCCTCCATATAGCCCATGCGTCGCCGAAACCTATCGGCTCTCATACTCTCCATCCTTAGGGTGTCTCAAAGCCTTGTTTTGCTCATCTCCAAGGCCGTAACACGATCAAGCAAACCAGCTCTCTCTCTACTAGCAATCAAACTCTCTGCCTCTAACTATCTCTGTCCTAACTCAATATCCTTTAACCTCTAAAGAGGTATCTCCATAACGTGCCCATAAATACCCTGTACAACCTCCTCAACCTACTCTAAGTGCTCAACAATGTCAGGCATAAGCATATCAACTAGGATATCGATCCCGAAAACCACATCCACCCTAACCCCCATAGTACCTCTATCACTGGACTCGGCCTCCTCATCATCGTCCTCCCTATCAACCCCAACATCGACCTCAATACCAATACCAGCATCAATCCTAGCCTTAACATCTATAGTTGTTGCAGTCTCAACAGCCGCAGCATTGGCATCAATATCTACTAACACATCTGCATCGATATCCTCCTCAACACTATCTACTGGTGAAATAGAATCCATAAACCTCTTGTGAGGTGGAAGAAGATCAGCATGAGTAGGAACTAATGTTACTGAAGTAGGGATAGGTAAAGGCACAACAGTAGCAAGGAACCTACATCTCTTACGAGATGGTTCGGCAGATGACTCAGAAGAAGAATCCCTAGCTAACGACCCAAATGTTGTCGGTGGGTACACAGTAGATAATGGGGCAGATCTCCAATGGCAAAAAGCCTCGCTACCCCATGAAGTCCTAGCAGGTGGTGGATAAACAAATCTCGATGGTGTAGATGAATCAACAATGGTGGTAACTGGTGAAGTATGCCCAGATAAAGACTGATCTGATATAGAATGACCTGAAGTGTGATCTGCTAGAGAATGGTCTGCTGATGAATGATCGGATGATGAATGGTCTGATGATGAACCTGATGTAGAATCTGATGTAGAGTCTGATGTAAAATGATCTGATGATGAGTGATGTGATGTGTACCTCAATGCCAAGTGATGAGAAGTAAGTGGTCCAACGCTCTTCCTTGCAGTCAAAGCCCTACATGGCCCACCAGGATATGTGCGGTAAAGTCGACAGACAGGAATGTCCTGTCCAGGTCAGATAAGAATAGCTCATCGTCGATGAACCCCGGGTGATGCATCAATAGGTGAGTTGATATCAGTAGATGGTGCAACAATAGCAGGTGGTGCTGGTAGAATGGGAGCAGTAGCGATCTTTAAAGTAGAAGTAGTAGGTGATGACGATCTCGATGGTAAAGATGGTTGTGATGCAACTCTGCTCCTCTATCTAGCAACCATAGCATCATGAGGTGCAGATGATACATGCCTCTCGGGCAACTCAGTGTCTAACTCATAATCGTCCAAACATAGAAAGGGTGAAACCATAGGTGCTACTGGTATGGAAGTAAGTGAACCCTTCGATGGACCAGACTCTGATGATAAATGAGTATCTAGCTCAAGTACCTTGGTAGGTGAAGTGACAGCAGCCGCCCCCACCTCCGGTGCAATAGGTAAGTCAGCTGGTACAATAGGGACCTCAATAGGAATGGAACCAAAAAGAATGACTCGCAAAATAGAGGATCTCACGCTCTCGTCCGATGAACCCAAAGAAATAGAAATGACTAGAGCTGCCATAACCTACACAAGCAAAAGTTTATATAAATTCTCTTTATATGAAACCATGCAAAGTGCGTGCAATCCAGAAGAAAATAAATGTGATGTAAAATATAATCATGGGAAATTTAAACGTAATATAATTTTCAAATGTATTATACTTAATACTCGTATACTTATCGATAGTAATTATATACTGTTAGCCTCAAAATACTGAGTCGAACATGAAGTTCGTTCATTATGTATTTAAGTCTCGGTCAATCAATTAGTTAACGTTGTAATAGGAAAGTATTGGGAATCGGGATTGATAGTTAATCTAATATTGTATATGTTTCGGGTTTAATCCCAAGCAAAACCCGATCCCGTTGGTATCCTAGCGTCACTTCTATCTCGACGTTCACTTATGTGTCAGGCTTGTATTATATATACTATTTAGAAAAGAGTTAGTTGTTCAAATAATAAATCTTTTCCTTTTCCTATTTTCTCTCATCTCTCTCTCTCTCTCTCTCTCTCTATTCTTTCTCTCTCTACAAAACAACTCACTCTCTTTATCTCTTTTCTAGTTCGATTCGTGGTTCGTTATATGAAGTGAAGTGTGATACGGGATCCTACAATTGGTACCAGAGCAAAGGGTGGATTCGTGATTGATTATTGTGGTTAATTAGCTCAAATTCGTGGCTTATTTTGTGCTCAAATACCCACGGCTCAAAATTATTTTTTCATATAAAGAATGTTGTATTGTTGCCATTCCATGAGTTACACAAGCCTCTAGTTCGAAATCTAGCTTAAAAGAATCGAATTTATTTGGTGTTCTTCGTGGAGAGTTATCTCATTATTGAAGATCCACAAAGAAAAACGAGTTAAGGTGTGTTTAAACTTCGAATACACACTTAGAATTAAATGTTTCTAACCTAATTCGTGGCTAGAAAGCTAAGTTGGGATTATTTTGCTCAAATCGTCCTAGTGTTCTTGGTGGAGAGTTGCTTATTTAATTAATACTCTAGCCGGTGGTTTGACAAAGTAGAGGACAAGATCCACGTTTTTAGGAAAAAGTCAAAGGCGAGTTGCCAAAAGTCAAAGGCGAGTTGTTTGTTTTAATAAAAAATTTGTGGCCGTTTGTTCAAATTGGTAGCGAGTTGCTTGTTTATTGGTGGCGAGTTGACAGGTCAAGGCTGTTTGATTATTATATTGAGCAAAATGAAATGTTACCATGCCCATTTTTAAAGACCACGGCGAGTTGCTTATTTTATTCAATGCGGTTTGAAAAAAAAAACTAGGCGGCGAGTTACTATAGTATACGGCGGTTTGCAAATACAGGCGGCGGTTTGAATATTAAATTAGACGGCGAGTTGCTTAAGTTCTTGGCGGTTTGCTTATCAAAAGGAAGGCAGCGGTTTGATTATTTTATTTAGGCGGCGAGTTACTTATTGGCAGCGGTTTGCTAAGACAGAATTGGCGGCGGTTTGCTAAGACAGAACAGCAGCGGTTTGATTTTAAAAAAAAGAGTATCCAGACGATACCCTTTTTAGCGACACTTTTTTTACAGAAAAAGTTGAGTAATATGTAATTTTTTCTATAGCCTTTTTAGCTTATTTTTACACCAAATTCAAATTTTGGTAATAGGGTAAAAAAAAATCGGTCGACACCTTTTTAGCGACACTTTTTGGCGGGAAAAATTAAGTAAAATATAATTTTTTTTCTATAGCCTTTTTAGCTTATTTTTACACCAAATTTAGATTTTGGTAATAAGGTAAAAAAAATTCATAATCCAGAAGAGACCTTGACTCTTGAAAAAGAGAGTAGATCAAAATTGAATAAAGACTTAGTGAAACCTTATGATTACACAAAGCAAAATAGTCTTTATGAAATTTTTAAACCAGCGTCACAGGAATATCATGATCAGTTGGTACATGCAAATGAAGTAAGAAAGAAGTATGGAGAAAATATTTTGTTAAATCTAAACCAAAAATTTTCAATAACATCGGTTTCTTACCTACTTCAAAATCAATTAGTAAAAGTAGACAATCTTATAATGTAATGACAAATAACATAAATTATTTCAAAGAACTTGTTGATCAAGCTTGGGAAAAACATTCTCATGATAATTTTCGTGCACCAACTGCTCATGATATGGAAATTCTAATTTAAACATGTTTGATGCCTCTTGCTCTAAAGACACAAAATAATAGTTTCAAATTGGTTCATGAACTTAAGCAAGAAATGCGTGCTGATTTAAAGTACGTTGAATACCTTGAAAAAGAAATTAACGAACTTGAATCTGACAAAGCAGAATTTTCAAACATGTATGATATACTTCTGCAATAGTGTATGTCTAATGATTTTATGTGTTCTTATTTGCATTTTTTATCTGATTTAGATGCTCATACTGAATTGCAATGCTTATATCTTCATAAAGTGAAAGAATGTGAATGTCTTGCATAAAAGCTTTCTAAACAAACTGAAACTGTTAGTAAAGAAGTTTATAATGAGCTTTAATGAAGTTTTTCAAAATTAGAAAAACACTCGATTTCTCTTCAACTTGCTTTACAACAATGTCAAGAACAAATAAAAAATGACACAGTTTGCAAAGAAAAAGCATCAACTGTATTTTCTAAAAAGAAATGTGAACAATATTTCAAAATATAAGATTTGAAAGCTCAATTGCAAGACAAGAACATTGCCATAAGTGAGTTAAAGAAACTCATTGAGAAATTCAAAGGAAAGTCTGTGGAAACTAAGTTTGATAAACCATCTATTGTTCGACAACCAAATGCTTAACGGATTCCAAAACTATTCGCTTTAGGCAAACCGGCTCCTTTTTCAGACTCTCTTGAGAGGAAAAGTTTTTCAAAGACAAAGTCATTTCCCAAAACTAATGTGTCAGAGGGTCTATTAAAACCAGTCACTACAAAATTTTTGCCTCAAACAGCAAGGCAAGCTGTACGAAAAAACCAGGCATGTATCGAATTGACACTAGGACAACACAAACAAAAGCACCACAGTTGCCTCAGACGTCTAGGAATATCCTCGCGTGTCTACCTCTACATCAGTAATTCACAAAACTAATGTTAGCAGACCACCGCTTAAGAGCACTCAAATAAAAGATAAGGTCATGCCAAACTATAGTCAAGTAAAGGTTAAGAAGACTGAAGTAGAAGACCACAATAGGATTTCTAGTTTTTCTAATAAAACAAAGTTAAGGACTAAATGGACCCAAGATGGGCCCCAATGTGTTGGGCTCTTAATCCTCATGGACTAAGAAAATACCCAACAGTTACCATGACAATATTCACTTGCCTTACGAAATCTTTCAAAGAACAAACTTTCTAATGTACCATCCAACATCAGCAAAAACTTTTGAAATGTTATAATGAGAGGGTAATTTTTCACCGGGATGTTAATAAACGTGTCTGCAATATCATCAAATTCTGATGGAATAACATCCGTATTATCAAAATTGACCTGTGCTTATGAACTATTGTCAAAAATATTAATTCTAGAAGTCAGAATTAGTGTAGAATCATTGCACGCACAGGTCTTGGCACAATCAACAAGCACAAGATTGACAAGAATTGATTCATTAATTACTAACAACATAATCTGTTACATTGTTGTATGAGACACACTTTGAAACATTACATGTATGTACATATATATAGGTTTCCAACCGGTGCTTTGGAACCATTGTGTCCATTCAGTTTAGTAACCGAAAATAACTACCAACTAATAACTAACTATAACCGCCATAACTACCAAACGGTTATTAACTAATCAACTAACAGGTTTAGCCCTTTGGCAACAATTAATAGTGCAACAATTAGACCATGTATATAGATGGAAAATAGATAAAAGGGATGAGTACTTGCCCACCTTGTGAGGTGGAAAACATGTTTTACAGCATAACATAATCTTAGGCTGACTGATACAAAAAGTTGACGAAGAACACTCGGTTTACTATTTTCGGCATAACACAAACTTTAGCATCTCTAAATCGACTGCTTTCTGCTTCAAAAATACTATCCGAAGGAATTTGATATTCGTGTTCGTATTAGAACAACTTCATTGTCGGAATATTTGTTTTCCAGGTTCCTGATCGCCCAATTATAAACGAACTCTTTCGAGATAAAATTATGTCCATCTGTTCATCATTAACTTGCATGGGCAAATCAACATCCTTGCCAGAAAGCAGGACGCCACATGGCAATAAGTAGAACCACATAAGCAATAAGCTTTCACTCACTTTTGAGTTATCAACATAAGTTATAGCATTATCAGGATTCACACTCGCTTCACTTTCAACCTTAGAGTCCTTTAAATAACGAAATCTAATGATCTCTTAAGATGCCAGCCAAGTCCTAGGAACATCCAAGTTCCTCTAGAATATAAATAAAATGTAATTAAGCATATATAATCATCTAAACATCCCAACAATATATAACAAACGAACATACCCCTCTAAACAATTTTTAGTGCTCTGACTGATATAATCATCTGCGTATACAAAATATATGCTCTCAAGTCGTTTTTTAAGTTTTGGAATATCCTCTGAGGCTAAAGCTTACGACCTTGGAAATGGAGAGTGGAAACTAATTGAGGTTTGGTAAGTATGGCTAGGTAAACTGAGCCTATGTCGCCTGAGCCTAGTTTCTTGAGGAAGTGGATGTCTTGTAAAGTTAGGGTTTGTGTAGAATGTGTGTGAGTGTGTTTTGTTGTGGTGGTAGTGGCAGAGGATGAGGTAGAGGTTGTGGGGGTGGTGGTGGTGTAGTTGGAGCTGATGGAATGGAGGTCATCTGAGAGGGTGTCTAGTGATGGTGATGGTTCCATTGATGGTGGTGAAGTGAAGGTGTGTGTGTCAATTACTGCATATCAAATAGATCTCTTCAACCTTAAACTGTTTCAAGATTTGTGATGAATTTTCACAACACAAGTCCACGCTTATGTTCTTGAGCTGCGAGCCACTAGATAGTTTCCATAAAAGGTTTAAAACCTGCCTCTTCAAGCAGAACCTGTCAGCTTTCTAAATCGGAACACCTCGCCTTTTACCGGCTTCCTTTCGGTACAACTCATTTTGAATATAGTATTGTATCACCATTTTGATACCGGTAAACTGGTTTTGAATCTTGCGTTAGACTAGTAGTATAAACCTGTTTGTTTCCTTGTAAACTGTAGTATATATAACTTGAAGTTTTGAGCATATAACTAGTAGCATACATGTAAAATTAAGTAAGTTGTATCATTAATAAATATGAAATTCGTCAAGATACCCTATGGTGCTAACCTTAAGCAAGTCCTTAACCCACAAATAAAAAGATAAGAATAGAAAATATGATATACGATATTTAACCATAACTTCTAATCAGTAGTGTTGGATCATCACATGTCCAGAAAGGGGAAGTTGCCATACCATGGTAGAAGGGGTGAAATGTCAATCAACCTTCAATAAGCTGGATACAAGTCCTAAACTTTCAAACCAAACTCTATCTCCAATGGTCATTGGGTCAAAAGTGTCTACTATCATAGAATGACTTTAAGAAAGTAATATGGTGAAACGAGCTATAGAAATCCATAAGCATCATGCTTTTCTGCTCTAATTATTTACTTCTTGAACGAGTAGCTTATTCGTAAATGTGTTAATTGCATTTGAAAGTTGATTATCCAAACAACAAAACCGTCCAAACATATTCTATGCCCAATTACTAACATGTAACAGTCATTAATCGTAACAATTTATGCTCCATTAAAAATAAATTAACTATGCAAGAATAGCAGTTTAATCCACGTTTTGCCTTTAAAAAGAAAATCTGTACAATATCATAATATCGTTTTCCACAAATCAAGGTAACTTTAAAGAAGTTAAGAACCCTTGGTGCAATTAACTAGTTATAGTTATAGAACGTTATTTTCCCTTCTAAACCAAATACCATAAGCAATTAAAGGAAGAACATTAGAAGTATTTTTTTTCATTAAACTAGCACAGAGAAAATTTCTTCACAGGTAATTCAAAATATTTTCTTGAAATCAGTTACATAAAAATAATTCCTAAAGTCATTTATCAGACATTATAGAATAGCAATTTATTTCTCTAAAATATTAGTCGAAACGAATATATATCTTAGCCTAGCTCTATGGGAAAGAGAGGCCAACCAAGCAAACACTACTTAAATTATATCGGTTATATATCTTGAAGTACATTTGGTACAGTTGGTTACATTATTTATAACAAGTTATGTTACTGACAGAGAGATATAGGGAAGTTCCAATAACATCTGGTCGACTGACTTCGCTTAACACATGAAAAATATAGGGCATGTGATGCTTTTTCTTCTTGCATATTTTGAGTTACTTGATGTTTCTGGAGCTGGACACCACCAAGAGTTTTCTTTTTCATCCAACGAAATAGCTTATGTTGCCCTCCGCTGAGGCAGCTAACATATAGGAATTGCCTGGGTGAAAAGCCATACTCGTAACCTGCCAACAAGAAAGTAGATATATTTGGTGTGAAATCAAGAACAAAGAGAACAAATGAAATTATTTGGTGTAGACAATAAAAATGTATATTTAGCGACATTAAATATAAATTACCAATAGGCCACCTTGGAGATGGTTAACGCCAAGCAACATATTGCTTCAATACACTGACAATGCGAATAATAAAAACACATAATTTTTTATTTTTCATAGTTTTGATACATCAACCATATTGAACCTCATCAATTACACTAAATGAATAGAAAAGATGCAACATGTTTAATGTGACCTATAATATAATAAAAACATAATAATGATCGACATACGAATAATGAAATCACCTATAACCAACTTGGTTCAATCCACGCATGACTTGAGAGATAAGATGTAGTTCCAAAGAGATCCACTTGTTGAATGTTTTTGTCATCAAATGTGTGATACATGCATGTGTCAAGTGAATAAAACACTATCTTTCTGTTCTTGGAACACACTTGTGGAAAGAGGATCTTATTCTCCATTTGTGGTGTTTTGGCTTCAATGCAAAGACTGTAAACTGTGTTTATCGAATTAGAATAATGAGTACAATACAATGTATATATATACTACACATTGGGCCTAATCATGAGCACAAGATACAAATACAAGTTAGGCCTTTAGGCCATACAAACACGCCTGCTAACATCCCCTCACAATTTGAGCAGGAGAGGAACGAACACTCAAGCTGGAGTGAAACTCATCAAATAAAACCGTAGGTAAGCCTTTGGTGAAGACATATGCATACTGATAACGAGAAGGTACATGAAGTACTCGGATATGACCAGCGGTAACCAAGTCACGAACAAAGTGAATATCAATTTCAATATACTTCGTGTGTTGATGTTGCACGGGATTAGAAGAGAGATAAACGACACTTACATTGTCACAATAAACAAGTGTAGCGGTAGACAATGGTTTATGAAGCTCTTGTAAAAGATTACATAACTAACAAGTTTCAGCAACAGCATTAGTAACACCCTGATACTCAGCTTCAGCACTCGGACGAGAAAGGGTAACTTGCCTCTTTAAAGACCACGAAAGTAGATTGTTGCCAAGAAAAACACAATAACCGGAGGTAGACCAACATGTAGTGGGGCACCTAGCCTAATCTGCATCAGAATAAGCAACCAAAGAAGATGTGCTGGGCGAAAATAGCTGTAATCCATAGGGCATAGTACCACGAATATACCGCAAGATCCGCTTGAGAGCAGAGAAATGAGGCTCTCGAGGATCATGCATGTAGAGACAAACCTGCTGCACAGCATAAGATATATCAGGCCGAGTGAAAGTCAAATACTGAAGGGCCCCAGCAAGACTGCGATATAAGGTAGGATCAGACACAGGATCACCATCAGCAGAAAGCTTAGAATCCGTGTCAACTGGAGTACGACAAGGATTACAAGTGAGCATGCCAGCACGCTCAAGTAGCTCAGAAGCATACTTCTGTTGAGAGAGAAACATCCCCGAAGTATTGCGAGTCACAGAAATACCCAAAAAATAATTCAGCGGACCCAAATCAGTCATAGAGAACTCGGCATGTAAAGTGGCAATAATACTCTGAAGAAAAGCTGTAGAAGAAGCAGTCAATATAATGTCATCAACATACAAAAGCAAGTAAGCTGTATCGGACCCCCGCCTGTAAATAAAAAGTGATGTGTCACATCTGCTATGAATAAAACCAACTCGAGCAGCATATGCTGCAAATCTCTGAAACCATGCCCGAGGGGCTTGCTTAAGCCCATATAGAGATCGCTGTAAAAGACAAACATGATCAGGATGTTGTGAATCCCGAAACCCAGGAGGCTGCTGCATGTAAACAGTCTCGGATAATGAACCATGTAAAAAAGCATTCTTGACATCAAGCTGATGAACAGGCCAATGTCGAGAAAGAGCAAGGCTAAGTACCGTACGAATAGTGGCCGGTTTAACAACCGGGCTAAAAGTCTCATCAACATCAATACCTGTAAGCTGAGTGCTGCCATTCGCAACAAGGCGAGCCTTGTAACGATTAAGAGTGCCATCAGCATTATATTTATGCCGAAAAAGCCATAAGGAACGAACAATGTTCGCGTCCGATGGTCGTGGCACAAGAATCCAAGTATTATTTTTAATTAAAGCATTATATTCATCAAGCATAGCACGATACCAATGCGGGTCTTGAAAAGCATGGTTGTAGGACTTTGGAATAGGGGAAATAGTTGACACAGATAAAGTATATCGTTGAGTAGGACGATTAGTACCAACACGGTAACGAGTGACCATGGAGTGAGTCGAAGCGGGATTGCGGTTGGGTTGAGTGGTAGCGGGTGAGGGAACCGGGGGAGGAGTGGGTGGTATACTGTTTGTGGGTGGAAGATTAGTCGTGGGTGTTGGGTTAGTAGGGGCGGAAGGAGTGGGCTGCAAAGTGGAGTGATTAGTGGGCTGATTGGTTGGCGGGCCAGTGGAGTGGGCGGAAGTGGAAGTGGGCTGTGGTGAGGGAGATGTGGGTTGTCGAGTTGCGGCAACTGGGGAAGACCCAACAGTGGGCATATTATGGAGCATATGTTTTTGTATTAAATTAGGATCGGTGTCAAGGAAATTGTATGGTGGTGAGGCATCGGGAGTCATAGACCCATACGGAAAAACCGTCTCATCAAAAGTCACGTGACGAGATAGAATGATTTTATCCGTATTTAAGTCAAGACACCGATACCCACGGTGATTGGTGGGGTAGCCAAGAAAAATCGAGGGAGTAGCACGGGGTTCGAGTTTGTGATTGGTGTGAACATGTGGGTAGCAAAGACAACCGAATACACGAAGATCGGCATAATTAGGTGTTGTCTTATAAAGACGGGTATGTGGTATCTCATTGTTAATCGCAGTGGATGGAAGAATGTTTAAGAGATGCGCGGCCATGTGAAGGGCTTCAACCCAAAAGGTAGGGGGTAAGTGTGCTTGAAATAATAAGGTACGGATGAGGTTGTTAATGGTACGTAAGGCATTGTTGTCAAACTCACCTCCATGATCACATTGCAAGGATTTAATATCACACTGAAACTGATTTTTAACAAAAGCACGGAAATGAATGAATTTAGACAATGCATCAGACTTATTACGAACCTAAATCAGTAAGAAGGGTGAGGATAGCCTCGATCTTTAAAAAGTATTCATCAGCAGTTTGGTCTCCCATTTGAATGACCCGTAATTCTCCTTTTAAGGAGATGGTGCGGGTGCGTTTGTTGTCTTGGAAAATGGTTTCAATGGCATCCCAAGCGGCTTTAGCCGTTTTAGGATTTGCTTTAATCAACCTCTTTCGAAGGGTCGAAGAGAGGGTGAGAAAGATCCAATGTGTAGTATATATATACATTGTATTGTACTCATTATACTCATTCAATAAACACAGTTTACAAAGTTAAGTTCTTTGGAAGATACTACAGTTCCGGAATCTTTTCCACCATTATCTACGCCGGTTACTACGGCTGGTAATGCCCCTGGTAAGTCTTCGTATGCTAATATTACTGATAAACCAAGCGGGAAGAA
>BQNB010143012.1:0-17049 GCA_026074375.1 Tanacetum coccineum | reverse complement strand
CCGCTAAAATAATTATTCATTCGAAAATGTTTTGTAAAACGTTATATGATGTTGTAAAACTTATTTGGGGACCGTGATGTAAACTTTTATTATTCGAATGAATGAAATTTTCTTAAAACGTCTCTTTTGAGTCGTTTTCTATGATTTGAGTTATTGTGCTATGACGTAACACCATTTGACCCTTCCGCTGACATGACGCTGAAATGAGGGTGTTACAGATTGGTATCAAGAGCCTAAGTTATAGAGAATAAAATATTTTCAAAAGAAGAAAATGAATAAAAGAATTTTTGAAATCTTTTGACTATAACGGTGCAAGAAGAATCTCCGAATTACCGACAAAACCAGATTGAGAAGTTTTATTTTGATATATATATGTTGTAAATTTATTAAATATTAATTATGTAATTATTGAATACTAATACGAGATATTTATACGACGCAGATTGTCATGAATTACCTGGACTTCCGCCACCCAGGTAAGTTGAATTCCGTATTGATCTTATTCCTGGTGCTGCACTTGTGGCGCGTGCGCCATATCGTTTAGCACCAACCAAAATGAAAGAGTTGTCCAAGCAGCTGCAAGAGTTGCTGGAAAAGGGTTTTATTCGACCGAGCTCGTCACCATGGGGAGCTCCAGTGTTGTTTGTGAAAAAGAAGGATGGATCGTTCTGAATGTGCATTGATTACCGTGAACTGAACAAGTTAACAATCAAGAATCGATATCCATTACTGAGGATTGATGACTTCTTTGATCAGCTGCAAGGTTCTAGTGTTTATTCAAAGATTGATTTGCGGTCTGGTTATCATCAACTTCGCATACGCGAGGAAGACATTCCAATTACAGCATTTAGAACTCGTTATGGACACTATGAGTTTTAGGTAATGCCTTTTGGACTGACTAATGCACCTGCAGTATTCATGGACTTGATGAATCACGTGTGCAATCCGTATCTTGATAAGTTCATGATTGTATTCATCGATGACATTCTGATCTATTCCAAGAATAAAGAAGAACATGGTAAACATTTGAAGACGATCTTGAATTTGCTATGGAGCAAAAAGTTGTACGCCAAGTTTTCGAAGTGTGATTTTTGGCTTGATTCCGTGCAATTCCTTGGCCATGTGATAGATAGTAATGGAGTTCATGTTGACCCTGCGAAGATTGAAGCCATTAAAAATTGGGCTGCACCGACTACACCAACGGAAGTGCGACAATTTTTGGGTTTGGCAGGCTATTATCGAAGGTTTATTAAGGAGTTTTCTCTAATATCCAAGCCATT
Organism: Tanacetum coccineum; assembly: GCA_026074375.1. NCBI lineage: Eukaryota > Viridiplantae > Streptophyta > Magnoliopsida > Asterales > Asteraceae > Tanacetum > Tanacetum coccineum. The sequence continues at coordinate 15,769 of BQNB010143012.1, read as the reverse complement.
AACTAAACTCACTCAGAAAAATAAGCCGTATGTGTGGGGCGACGACGAAGAGGAGGCATTTCAAACATTGAAGCTGAAATTATGTAGTGCGCCAATATTATCACTACCTGAAGGAAGCGAAGACTTTGTTGTGTTTTGTGACGCGTCTCTTAAAGTATTTGGAGCTGTATTCATGCAGCGAGAAAAAGTGATTGCGTACGCCTCTAGGCAACTTAGAAAGAATGAAGAAAATTATACGACCCATGACTTGGAGTTGGGAGCAGTGGTTTTTGCTCTTCGATTATGGAGACATTATTTATACGGCACTAAATGTACGGTATACACCGATCACAAAAGCCTACAATATATTTTGGATCAGAAAGAGCTAAATATGAGGCAGCGTAGATGGATCGAACTTCTGAGTGATTACGATTGTGTTATTCGTTATCACCCGGGAAAGGCGAATGTTGTCGCTGATGCGTTGAGCAGGAAGGATAAGGAGCCGATTCGAGTGCGTGCTTTAGTGGTGACGGTACATAACAATTTACCCGGACAAATTCGAAATGCACAAGTTGAAGCGTGCAAGGAGGAAAATATTGGTGCCGAAGGATTTCGTGGCGAAGGGGAGCCGTTTGAAGTTAGATCCGATGGTACGAAATGTCTGAAGGGACGAGTATGGTTACCATTATTTGGAGGATTGAGAGACCTAATCATGTTGGAATCTCATAAATCAAAATATTCCATTCATCCTGGATCGGATAAAATGTACCATGATTTGAGAAAGTTATACTGGTGGCCGAATATGAAAGCTGATATTGCGACATATGTCAGTAAGTGCTTGACATGTGCTAAAGTCAAAGCTGAACACCAAAAGCCGTCAGGATTACTTCAGCAGCCGGAAATCCCTGTTTGGAAATGGGAGAGAATTACGATGGATTTCATTACAAAGCTTCCAAGAACACCATCTGGATATGATTCAATTTGGGTCATTGTTGACAGATTAACTAAATCTGCTCACTTTATTCCGATGAATGAGAAGTATAAAATGGAGAAGCTCACTAGATTGTATTTGAAGGAGATTGTTTGTAGGCACGGGGTGCCTGTGTCGATTATTTCAGACAGAGACCCTCGTTTCGCGTCAAGGTTTTGGAGATCTCTTCAAAAATCTTTGGGGACAAATTTGGATATGAGCACTGCTTACCATCCTGAAACTGATGGTCAGAGTGAAAGGACGATACAAACATTGGAAGACATGTTGCGTGCTTGCGTGATTGACTTTGGTAGTGGCTGGGATAAGCACTTACCTTTGGCTGAATTTTCATACAATAATAGTTATCACGCTAGTATTAAAGCCGCACCTTTCGAAGCTCTATACGGAAGGAAATGTAGATCGCCTGTATGTTGGAGTGAAGTTGGAGATGCCCAACTCACGGGACCAAATGATTCTGCGAAAACGAAAAGAGGATGATTGTGCAAATCAAGAACGATGATTAGCTGCTCATAGTAGACTGAAAAAGTTTATGCCGATGTGAGACGTAAACCTTTTGGAGTTCAAAGTGGGTGACAAAATTTATGCTGAATGTATCATCGTGGAAAGGTGTATGGTTCGACTTTGGGAATACGTGGGAAATTAAGTACCCCGTTTTATTGGTCCATTTCAAGATTTTATCAAGAGTTAGGTCTGGTGGCCAAATAAACTGGATTTACCCGAGTGCACTTCAAGGAATACCAATACATTCCTTGTTTCATACTTAAGAATTGTTTATCATATGAAGATCTTATCATTATACTCGTTATGAAGTAAGGATCACAAGAAGTTGCATTTATCGAAAGAACCACATTGAAATCATGGATAGAGAAGTGAAACAACTTAAGCAAAGTCAGATTCCTATAGTTAAAGTTCGATGGAACTCGAGTCGTGGACCGTTTATTACTTGGGTTGGGATGAATCAGTGTGGAGAAATTATCCTCCATCTCTTGATTTAAAAGAATCGGACGACAAGATGATTGATCTTCAAGGACGGAGGATCCTTTTTAGGGGGAAATGCTGCTGTGACATCTGTCAATTTTAGGTCGTTATTTTTTCTCGGTTTAATTATTATTTTTCTTTTTTATGTTGGATATATGAACTCACGTCTTAAGCGGGTGAATTTGAACTTACATTTTAAATACGCGACATTTGCAAAGAACTGGAGATTTTATACGTTAAGCATCGACGCTTATATTTTCAAAATGCCATAGAAATAATTTTATTACATTCGTTTTTATTTTTCGTGTTAAGAGCAATGTTTATAATTATTATTCGTCTTGTACCGTACGTAATTTAAAATTTTCAAAAAAGTATCCGATTTTGTAGAACTATTTTTACTTGGTTCGTTTTCACTTCGTGATTCCGCCTTAACTTTTGTTTTATTTTACGTTAGTACCCGTTAGCCTCAAAACTACCCACCCATCTTAAATATTTTATTACCCTAGATGCTAACTTATACAACCACTAAATTAAGTTTAGTGGAATTCACCAACTCTATCTCCTTGAGGGGCTACTGTCCGAAAGACTGCTCATGACACTTAGCAATCTTGTTAATCCATTTAATTCACTTGGCACTTCACTCTTAACACATATAAGTCAGTTTGGGACCAAGATAACACACAATCAAGCCATAATTATCAAACGCATATATGATCTGCTCTCTTCTCTTTCCCTTGTGATTGCGCCACCAACACTCACCAAAAAAACATCAAATCCATATAAACTTGAAGATCTAAACGAGCCACTAGGTAAAAAATGATCAACCTAGTATAACCCTTGTAATTTTGGAGAGTGATTTAAAGGGTTTTCAAGGATGATTATATACAAGTTGGGGCTGGAGATTATACAAGTTATTATCAGTCCATTTTGAGGTAAATAAAATGGGTCGGTTCAAAAAATTAGTTATGGGTTGAAGATCATGAGGACAGATTGAAACTTTGTTTATTGTTTGATCATATTGATCATTTTCTTATATGTCTTGTGGTAAATATTCATGAGTCTTATTTATGTTTTCTTTTGATTTTCAAATGTATATGTACATGTATAATATTTGATGATCAAGCAATGAAAATGATAATGCATGTGTAGATCTAGGTTAATTATAGCTAAAATGGCCATTGAAACAAGTAAAATAATCATAGAAATTAGGGGCTGTAATGAACAGTAGGTTTGGTAATTTTCAACAGGTTTGAGGTTGGATTTGATTACATTAGGTTGTAGAAAATTCTCTTATGAACATTTGGCAAATTGGATGATTCTGAAAGGTTACTTGAGGGAGATATGATCAACAAACTAAAATAGTTGATTCTGTCCTTGCTGTACAGATGGTATAAAAAGTCATATTTACGGACTGAGTTGGTTAAAAAGTTAAAACTATGAGACCTAGATAAAATCATGTAGGTTCTGAACCAGTTGGATGGTCAACCAACTCCTTATGGTTTGTAAATGGCATCAAAAATGGTGAAAGTGAGATTTCAGTCCGAATTTGTAACTTGACCTTTATGTAGTAAATTATTCGTATGTATAAGTATACTTAAAATAAGAATAAAAATGATTTTGGATCTGTAATGTACACACAAATATGAAACTAAGGATACAAATATATCAATTTTACCATTTACGGATTATAAAATTATGAATATTTATAAATAAACATAAAAGTATTACAAATTTACTACTACCCCGAACATTTGACTATGTTAAAAGCGATTTTTGTAACTAAACACCCGACCGGTGGTAGTTTAGGACCACTTCTGGGAGTATAAAAAAAGGCTAACATACTGATCAATAAAAGTGTCCTGACATCGATGGAACGCGAAAAACTTTATAACAAGAGTCTTATGTAAGCTTAAAAGAGGACATTAAGGCTTTTGAATGTAACAAATTGGACTCTATGGACTTAGCTTTTGGCCCAATCCAATTGGACCTAACTAATGGGCTAGGACCTGGTCTTTGAGTGATAATATCAACTTAATAACTTAATGGGCTTGCTTAATGTGCCTATTGGGCTTTTAGGACTAAATTGAATAATATGAGTAAGTGGGTTAATAATAAAACAAGCTAAAAACCTAGAAAACTCTAAGGGTGAAATAAATATATTGCAAGGGCATGATCATCATATAAACTACATGTATACATACACTTATTTAATTTATGAGTTTTCGTTAATTTTTATCGACTAGAAACCTAAGACCCGTTACAATTTGTATAGGTCTTGGTTGATTGACGCGCCTACTTCCGAAGTTTTTATTCATCGATATTCTCATCGGACATCACTAAGTGAGTTCATAGCCTCGCATTTTTACACTTTAATTGTTTTATAAAACGCGGGGGAGATTAAAAATGCTTGTGTTTTTAATATAGAACACAAGGGTGAGATTGTATGCTAGTTTCCTCGATTATTATAAGTTAGCTTAACTCGCTAGATAAAAGACCTGCGGATACTGCGGGGAAATTCATGAATTGTTAACTACCGGGAAATGGTAGATGCTTATACATGAAATAGTACTATTTGGAGGCTGCCACCTCTAATCCGTGACGACTGGCTATCGTCAAGTGTCGAGAATATGACACAATCGGATGCGAGTATAGAGAATAATATGCACTCATAGCGAAGGGTATATAGTAGGCACCTCATACCTTGTTGGGAACCCAACATAATGAGTGTGTAACGTTCAATGTCATGAGGCTTATAAATAATCCCCCGATATAACTTTGTTTGGCCCACATCGTTATATCCTGATGAATATTGAGAAATGATACTTGTGTTCGAAAATTTTATTGTTTATATATATAAACACTATGGATTCACTCAACATTATTGTTGACGTTTTAGCATGTTTTATAGCAGGTCCTTGAAGGTAATTCGGCGATGGAGAATTTGGTTGTCGCTTATGGAAACCTAAATGTTTTGAAGGCCCATTAAATAAAAGTCACACGAAGATGATTTGCAAAAATGTTGTATGAATTATGAAACAATTTGGGACCTATGATGTAAACTTTTATTTAGAATGAATGTATTTAAAAACATCTCTTTTCGAGTCGTTTTCTATGCTTGAGTTGTTATATTATGACGTAGCACCCCAAATGACCATTCCGCTGAGATATATTAAAATGGGGGTGTTACAGATTCTATCTACATTTATATCAAGTAAACGCCTTAATATGTTAAGTCAATATTCTAATATCCTCTATATCATGTACGTTATCTATTTAACGTAATTTTCATAACATTATTACTAAATGAACTTTATCTGTTAATGTATACATACAAAACGAATATACAAGCTTATGATGCATATGTACAAGTATTCCTAGGCATAAATTCAAATATGTTTTCCCTCCTAAATCATGGTACAACACCTTAAAGCTTAAAGTACAAGCCGATTGTGCTATTGATATTCTATGAGCTCATTTTCCCTCCAATTACAAGGGCATTTAGTCTCCTTCTAGCATAGAGTACAAGTCTTCTAATCACAACATTTAAAATATTTTTTTCCTCACAAAACACCATCACACTTCGTCCTAATCCAAACCCTAAGCCGATAAAACCCTAGCAAACCCGATACCATTTAAACTAGTTTATAACTATAGATTCAAAATCTGATCCGTGATAAAACATAGGATCTGGGCAAAATCAGTAGGCTTTGAGTATTAAGCAAAAATACTAGGTTCTATCCCTATGTCTTGTAATCATTTTTCCAGTTGACTCGACACGATTACAATGTCGGTATGAATTTGTTTATAGCCGTAAATGGGCAAAGGTGCGTAGTTATGCACTCTATAGTAAACGGCTATTATCTCTAGATTTTTGTATAGTAACCCATAAATATGTAATACTAAAAGTTGTAGAGGACTCAAATATCTAACCATGCTCACGGGTTTGAGCTTCATCGGAGTTACGGTTTGTAAATGGAAACCATTTTACCAAGACTAATATTGGCTGTCCAAAAACAGCCATGCCCTTTCATTAAAAATTCGACCCTTGAGCCCCAAGCAAGGACCCGCTGGGCCACACTCAAAAGGGACCTTGGGCACCACATCCAACTTCTTGGACCACACTCCAAGTAGATTGGCCATTACTCCACTCAAAAAATTAGGCCTATTACTTCTCTTACTACACTATAAAATACACGCATTTAATACATGGTCGTTCATCATTCACCATTGATCTAACCAAGCCATAGAAGAGAAGAAAGGAAGAACTCAGCAAGTAGAAGCCAGCAATAAGAGAAAAGAGGTCCTTGATTCATCTCCAAAGAGTGTTCGGCCCATTTTAAGTCATTTAACCCATTTCCACCATTTTCGACTCATTTCAAGTTCAAGTAAGCTCATAACTCGTTCAATAAACTCTTGCCTTGTTTTAAATCTATCATAAGGCTTGTAAGATCATATGTTACCTCTTGTTTAAGCCCTTGAATCACAAACCCATGCGTTTTGGTTTTCCTAAACCAAACGTGCCCATTTTTTATCATTAAGCTCATAAGCTCTTTTGATAAGCTATAAGCTCGTAAAACTTATTTATTCTAACTTATTTTAGCTTATAGTAATAAGATATAACATGCCCATTTTGATCTTTCTAGTTCATATGCTCTTTTGATAAGCTATAAGCTCGTAAAACTTATTTATTCTAACTTATTTTTTGCTCTTATAGTAAATGAGCTATACCTTTCGCCAATATTACTTTCTATATTGAAAAAATATCAAGATTATAAATTTTGTTTTTGGACTTTAAATCTGTAAATTTTTTCCATGCACTATGGTTATATATTATAAATTTATGAAATTATATAGTTTTCTGTCAAATATGTCATTTTCCTAAAGTTATAACTACAAGGGGTTGTTTTGCCAAATTTTAAAGTCAAAGGTTTAATATATATATACTTTATAAATATAAAGGATTAAACTCATAAAAGTAAAAAAATCAAGGGTATATATTGCCATTTTTGTATTCTTTAAAATATAAAATATTTTTGTATAAATTATAAAAATATATATAAATATTATAAGACTTGATTTTATTAAAACCTGACACATTTATCGTTATTAATCATCTATCGACGCATTATAAAACAATTACATATTTAACGTAATTTATCATCGACTAGCTTTTTGTTAGCCTTAATTATATTAAGTCAAACAAGAATGTTATCGGTCTTATTGTAACACCCCCGAAATCTGGTCGCAGCGGAAAGGTAACATTGGGGTGCTACTTCATAGTCCAAACGCACAAGTCACAGAAAACGACCTCAAAAGAGACGTTTTAAGATAAATTTCACATTTGATATATTAAAATCAGAGTTTACAAAGGATCCCATTTATAATGCAACAGAAAAACATTTGTCAAAACGTTTTTCAAATAGTACTCAAGTTATTAAGCCTTCAAAAATATATATCCGCGCGACTCGAATGCTCCCAATGCTCCACTAGCAAAATAGTAACCTGAAAATACATGCTAAAACGTCAACAATAATGTTGGTGAATTCATAGGTTTAAGTAAAAAGCAGTATTGAAATAATTTAAGAATATTTCAGAAGAGAGTACGCGTTACAACATTTAAAAGTGTTATTTCCGAAAAAAACCAAGTAGTGATTCAGTAAATCAAGAAGTATTTAAAAGTGGACAAAGATCGAAGTAATGGTGGACTAAGTACTTATTCGAAGTCCAAACAAAGTAATGTAGACAAGAGAAAACACATTCATCAAGTTCTAAGTTTTATTATTTGACACTCAGTATGACACGAAGCCTTTAACTAGATTTGTGCCCCAATCAGGAAAATTAGGATGCTTTGGCCAACACCCACTCAACATCTATCAATGTTAAATGCACCTGATCAAACTTAGTGAACCAAGGAAAGGTTTGGGATTGTTAGTCCGATAGATCTATCCCATAAAAACCAGCGATCTCCACTATATATAGCCATAACGGTTCTGATAAATTGGGGACTTCACGGCAATAAGGTAACATTAGGCATTAATATTAAGGCAGTAATCTGGTAGCATTTTACACTTGATAAAACACTTGTGTCCAATAGTAAAACAAGCAATGTAATTCACCCCGTAGATTTTGTAAAACAATTGTAGAAAAAGGGGGCTATGAACTCACAAAGAATTGAAAGGTAATTATACTGTAGTAAAATATACAAGTTTGTAAAAGAGCATGTATTCCCCGCGGTTTATTTATACATTGAAAAGATTGAAATGCGAGGACTATGAACTCACCAAGTTTTGAAAGTTAATTGTACTGTAGTTAAAATATACAACGTTTGTAAACGAGCATGTATTCCCCTCGGGGGTTTATAAAACATTGAATAAGATGAAATGCGAGATATGAACTCACATCGATCATGTGGTGATGGAAAATCAACAAGTAATTACATTAGAATAAGGCGTCACGAAGGAATCCGAAGCAAACCTAATCCAATATGGTCGTATATAGTACTAAACACTTTGATTATTTATAGGTGTATAGCTCATCATTACTATGTATCGGTATCATAATTAAGAGGTCGTTGTAGTGAACGTATGAGGAGCTAGGAAACTTTAATAGTAAATCAACAACTCGTCGATACGCCACCACGAAGAGGCACTCATTATGAAACTCCCTAGTAATATAGTACTTGGAATAACCACAAATAATTTTTATATAGTTCATTTATCCCAAAACTAATAGTTTTGGTAAAATTACGTTTAATAAGTTAAAAAACATTTATAATTATCGTTTTAGTAATCTAGAATAACTTTTGTTTGTTTTAAGCCCGATTTTACGTTTCTTATGCCCATATTTTCGGTATTAGGATGAGTTTTATAATTTGGGACATTTTCATATCTTTGACCATCTGGAGAACAGTAATCTTTTACTGTTCACATCAGAAGTGAACTTTTATTTAATAGTATTTGTTGTAGTAAAACCGATAAATGTCGTTATTTTATTCGTTATAGCCTCCGTTTTTAATAATTCTTTCGAGGAAGTTCTCGTTTTGAAGTATCTACTAATTTTATGAGGTTTAAATAAATGTAATTTCTGTCATGAACAGTAACTTTTATAAAAATCGTTTTATAAAAGTATTAATTGTAGTAAACTCGCGAAATTCATAACTCGCTCGTTTTTAATTGAAAAATTATGATTCCTTTCATTTGGAACAAATCCTAAAAATATATATTATTTGTAAAATATCAAACTCGCTGTTATCGAATAATTTTTATAAAAGATTCTTATAAACTTTCCGTTTTATTTAACGTTCTATAAGTTAACTTGTTTTTAACGTAACTTTTTCGTTATTAATCCGTTTGACAAGTTTCTTACCTTTTCGGAATCGTCGTGAAATGTATTATCTTATAAAAACATAAAATAAGTATATTTTTATAACACTTTTGGACAGAATGTTTAAATAACTTTCATAAGTCCATTTTTGACCTTGTTTTTATGTTTTACCACTTTATACTTTTTACATAATAACCATAAGTATACAAGTCTTCTCATCTTGTTATATCCTTATTTTAATGATCATATAACATTACTATAGGTCCATAATTAACCTTAACATGTCATTTGTATTTCTTTAACTTGAAACATATTATGAAACTTTTATAAACCCTAATTTGTAGTTAATCATTTTTACATCAAAATAACATGGTACAATATTTTCTCATTCATATTATCATGATATTAGTAATAACACAACATGTATATTAATGTACAAAAGGAGTATTGCAAGTAAAAACTTCATTTTCATAATAAAATCCTAAATGGTGATTCAAGCTATAAAGAATTAACATATGTATATTAATGATAAATGTAAGATCATAAAGAGTTTAAGATGACCTTATGATGTATGAAGATGATGACTAATACAATCTAAACCCGTGTTTAGCCTTAAAATCCAAGCTTGCACTTAAGAAAACCCTTATTTTCTTAATAAAAACCCTAGCTTCCTTTTCTTGATTATTACTTGGAAATGCTTAGCTAATGCTTGGAAATACCTTAGAATATCTTAGGATGGATGTGTATAGGTGTGTATGGGTTGTAGAAAATTTTGTATGGATTTGTTAAAGGGGTGGTTGTTTGCCGTAGCTTATATGTGAGCTAAAGGGAGTATTGTTTGATTTTTGCTAAGTGTTTTACTTGTATGTTTTTCTCATCACTAGATACATGCATATATGGTGCAAGACTTAGTCAAGGAGACATGTTGAGGGTCTTAGGGAAGTTAGTCTTAGTCCTTGGTCAAAGTCTTTGGTCTTTGGGTCAAATAGACAAGTTATGGCTAGGTATTAATGAGTTATGTTGTACATTGACCAAAGTGGTAAGATTTTCTTTATAATCTTTGTATAAATGGCTATAATTTCGGCATATATATGATATACATGATATATTTTTGTAGTTTTTATGTATTGGGTATAAATGTGGGTATTTGTTGAAGCGTAGAAAAGTTTTGGTGGTTCCGGGAGTGCCTAAACGCAATTTATCGCGAAACGTATACACTTTACGTATCCGATAAAAATAAAATGAACAAAGACCATAATTATTCTCAAAATAATTATTTAATACTTGCTTGATGCAAACGTTTAATCGTTTGATGCCCGTTTACATTGAATGCTAATTTTTAGCTTACGCGATTTAGCGTATCGATTAAAATTAAAAGCGAACGCGTACGAGAAAATAAAATAAATAGTGAATTTAAATAGCGTTGTAAATGACCTGAAAATATGAAATGTTACACTTATAAAGTCAAACTAGGTCTTGTATTGTAATAGGCTAATCGGGTTCAACAGGCTTGGATTGTAATCTAATATTGTCCGTGTTTCGGGCTCAAAGCCCAAGTTATGCCAAGCCCGACCCAAGTTACAAGCCCACACGCCTACTAGAAAGGCTTGGGTATAAAAGAAACCCTCTCCACACATGGAGAGGGTGTTGGTTGCATTTCTTACTCTTGTATATGTGTGTAACTCACCACTTTCTCTTTCTAATCTAACATTCCTAGTTCCTTTTCTTCCCTTCTTTTCTTTTCATATAATCGGCTCATATTAAGCTTATTTATAGCTTATTCGGGTTTGCTTATTAGTTGTGAAGGATTATATAAGACTAACATGTGGTATCACTCGCCAAGGGGTGTTTAGTGTTTGATTTTTTTGGTTTACTTTTTCTTCTTATCTTATATGTTTGTTAAGCTTATTCAGCTTAATTTCTTCTTTTTCTTCTAGACGAGGTAAGTTGGGTTCGATTTAGAATAGTCACAAGGGTCACGTCCATTTTTTTGTTTGTTCTTCAAACTAGGCTCTTAGTTTTCTTCACTTATGTTGCAAATTTTCGAGCTTAGTCCTAGCTTATTTCGAGCTTATTTCTTAGCTTTTTAGTTGCTTATTTTCGAAGCTTAATTGTGATTGGCTTAATATTTTGTGGTCCCAACCGGTTCTAAACAAGAAACATAGATCCATAATTTTAGCTTACAAAGATAAGGACAATTTGTTTGTTTGTGTTTGTGGTCCACACCCGAAAGAGACACCAAGCGGAATATGTCATAGGATAAGCGGAATATGTACGCTTGATAGTGAAGCGAAATATGCAGGTGAAATTTGGAGCGGAATATGTACGTTTGATAGTGAAGCGAAATATGCAGGTAAATTTTGGAGTGGAATATGTACGTTTGATAGTGAAGCGAAACATGCAGGTTTAAATTTGAAGCGAAATATGTTAACAAAAGACAAGCGAAATATGAACGTTAATGGTCAAGCGAAATATGTTTAAGTAGAAGTGAAACATGTTAAACTGTCAAGCGAAATATGTCAATTGCCAAGCGAAAACTTGAAGATTAATTGAAGCGAAATTATCGTTACTTGCCAAGCGAAATTATGTTTTAGAAGTTTGAAGCGAAACATGAATTTTGATTTTTCAAGCGAAACAAGTATTGAATCTTCAAGCAAAACATGCAACGTTTAACCAAGCGAAATATGCAATCCCTCAAGCGAAACATGTCAATTTTAATTTCACAGTTTTCTATTGATTTTGTAAAATCCCGACAAGTAAACTTTTTCCTTCTCGGTTTTAATCATAGAGTTGTAAAATCCCGTGGAGTTAATTGCATTCTCTCTCACCACAATACAATCAACACTTCATAACACTTAAGATCCGATATCCATTCACAACTTCATCAAAATGTCAAATTCAAATATCAATTTGCAAAAAAACTCAATATTTGAATGCTATTTTAATGATATACATGGAAGCGTGGTTGGAGGTTATGGGGTAGCAAAAGATCGTCCACCAATGTTAGCACCGGGTAATTACGTTAAGTGGAAATCCAGAATTAAGAGATACATTGACGCCAAACCTAACAGTGAACTCATCCACTATTGTCTCCAAAATCCACCATACACGTATCAATGGGCTGAGAAGACAGTTCCAGTTGCTGAAGGTAGTTCTAAAACAACTACAGAGAGGTATATGGAGAACTATAAGAATGTTTCACAAGACATACGCGATCAACTGAATGCCGAAGCTGAAGCCGTTCAGATCATTCTCACAGGGATATATAACGATATCTACTTCACAGTTGATGCTTGTCCGAATGCATGTGAAATGTAGAAAGCCATTGAAAGGTTGAAACAAGATCTTGAAACCAATTTATATTAGGAGTTTGGAAAATTCACATCACGGGATGGTGAATCACTTGAATCGTATTACTCACGGTTCTACAAGATGATGAATGAGCTTGTCAGAAATCAGTGTCATGTCACTAATCATCAAGTGAATGTCCAGTTCTTACTTTAACTACAACTAGAATGGCAAAGGTTTGTGACACTTGTTAAGCAGAGTCAAGAGCTGAAGATTGTCTCCTATCACAAACTTTATGACATCCTGAAGCAAAACCATAATGAAGTCAATGAGATAAGAGCTAAAAGACTAGCACGTACTCCTAATCCACTTGCACTTGTTACTCAACAACAACCAGTTTACCATCCTTAAAATCATCCTACTCAAATCATGACATTTTTCCTCCACCTGATCCAAACATTACTACCAGAGAAACAGAGGATAAAGCAATTGTGTTACCACTTCTGCTACTACTTATGATCCAGAACTGATTTACGGTTACTGAAGTTGAGGAAATGTCTAAGGAAAAAGAGATTGACAAATCTTGGTTTTAGTTCTCCTCGTTTAAGAAAATCTACAAACCTACAGCAACAAACCTTCGAACTTCATCAAACACCAGTAGAGCTAATTAAGATAATTCTCCAAGAATCAACAGAGGCACTGGGTATGATAATCAGAGGGCAGTTAATGTTGCTGTGGCTAGGGAGAATGTAGGTACTTTAGTTGTGCAGAAGTCTGGGATTCAGTGTTATAACTGCAAGGAATATGGGCATGTATCAAGGGAATGTTAGAAACCGAAACGAGTAAAGGATGCAGCTTGATTAAAGGAAAAGATGTTATTATAAACAAGAGGAAGCTGGGGTTCAATTGAAAGGAAAAACAAAGCTGATTGGAAAGATGATACTGATATGAGTCTGATGATCAGGAATTGGAAGCACATTATATGTACAGGCACAGCTTCAAGAGGTTACTCCAGATCGTTGTAACAATTTGGGGACCATCTTTGTGTTTGAGCCAATGCATAAGGTACAAAACAATAATGACAACTATAATGTGTTTGCCATGGAAAATGAACATCCTGAGCAACCTAAATCTAGTAATGACATATATCTGGCGGAACATGGTGACACCAATATCACTATTGATTCATTGGATATATGTTATGATAGAACTCAGATGACCAGGGATGTTATGATGATTCTGATCAAGAACGTGATTTGCTTGTTCTTTAATTCGAAACTAAAAATATGAATTGCTGATAAAAAAACCGAAATAAATTTTTGAATGGAAAATCATCAAACAAGGCTTTAGTTGATTAAATGAAAGGTGAAAGTGAGGATTTCAAAACTAAAAAATAAAAGTTGTAGGAATCATCAAATTACCATTTTCAATTGAAGCAAACAATGAACTGTCTAAGACTATTCAGTTGATGTTTAAAGACCTTAGAAATAGTTCTAACGCGGAACTTGATAAGTTTAATGATCGTTGATTTATGGTAAAAGGTGGCAATTGATTGTGCAAAGCTAAAGGGATTTAATGTCATACAAAATTGATTTGAAAGTCATCTAATGCATTTACTCGAAAAATAAATGATTTAATCCAAATGATTTTTTGTTGCACATCAAGGAAACATTCATAATGTCACATGCAAAAGAGGCTCAGATTAACGCTTACAAACTTGTGAAGTCAAAGAACTTGATAAAGTCATTGCTTTAGAAAAAACAAAGGACAAGGTTGAATGATATTGTATATAAACCGGACCAATCTGTTCAAAACAATGAATATGGCTAAATCGTATTTGTAAAACGGTTTTGCAAACCTGAGTTCCTTAAGAAAGCTCAAAGAGCAAATCCTCGTCTGTATGATATAGGTTGCTATAATAATAATCTTTCTTTAATGTTAGCCCCTGAATCTGACGAAACAATTCGTCTTGCCAAAAAAAGTCAATCAAAATTAAGCGATTTAATCAGGACCGTTTTTTGTATTATGACACAGTTGAATAATCTTTTGATTTTGTTCGTTCCACCAACGGGGAAAAGTCGACTTGAAAAACAACACTATTTTCAAGAAACGTCAAGATGAGTCATTACATCTTCTATTAATGAATTTTCCAAGAGTTCTTTATCGTAAACAAACAACTTCTGTTAGAAAAAAAAGAAGGGATGAATAATCCTTGGATCAAAAGTGTAAATGCTCCCTAAAGACTTTTAAAGATTAAAAAGAGTGTTGACACGATTTCTTGATGGAGTGGAACGTTGAAAACAATCAATCATATAAAAGAACATATTTGGTAACATGATACCTTTCATTCAAAACAATCGAGGAAATTTTTGACCATAAATAGAAGAATCAATGCGGACTTAGAAAATTTTCACTTGTGTTTGAACGAGGAAATGGTTGCTGATTTGAGATACTTTAATTCTCTTGAACATGAAGTAGACACTCTCAAATCTCAACTAGAAACTAAAAAAAACATAGTTTTTGAATGAAAAATCGATCGACTTTCAAGGGATAATTGACTATGTTGTTTCAACATGTAGCAATACTTGGTGTGTACACTGATTTGGATGAATTTACTAATTTGTAATGTGATTACGTAGAAACCTAGGAAAAATGTGAACATCTTGAAAAAGAGCTTTCAAAAAGTAGAACAATGTCAAAACGTTTTGAATCACTTCAGAAACATGCGATTAATCTTGAACTTGAGTTACAACAGTGTAAAGAAATGATAAAAAATGACAAATCTTTCAAAGAAAATTAGTCAAACGTATTTCTGAAAGAACGTGAACAGTATTTTGAAATTCAAGACTTGAAAGCTCAATTACAAGAAAAAAGAATTGCAATAAGTGAGTTACAGAAACTCATAAAAGAGATTTAAGGAAAATCTGTAGAAACTAAGTTTGAAAAATCGTCGGTTATTCGACAACCGAATGCTTTTAAAAGTCAAAGACAATCCATTTTAGGTAAACCAGCTATTTTTTCAGATTCTCTTGCAAAAAAAGATTTCTCAAAGTCAAAGCCAGTTACTACACAAAATGTGTCCAATGATTTTTCAAAACCCGTCACTACACAGATTTTACGTCAGAATATGTTGCCAATTGTCAAGAATACAAATGTGATTGCACTAGGAATGTATAAAGTGCACACAAAGCCTAATCAAACTAGAACACC
>BQNB010143011.1:0-14571 GCA_026074375.1 Tanacetum coccineum | reverse complement strand
GCTTTTCTTTTCTATTAGCTTGTTAAGCAACATGCATGCATTATCTGTGATTGAAGCTTGTGCATATACTCGCTGGGTGACTAAATTTTAAGACGCTAAGTGGTCTCTTGCTTCACGCAACATCGCAGCCACAGCAGCAAGTAACGTTTTCCATGTCTCGTTTGTTAGCATGCGTTACAAGTTTTTTTTGGTACGAAGTAACAAGTGAGGGTCGCTTGTCCTTATAGTGTGTGCAATGCACCCATAGCGAGCAAGACTCAGCTATGGTTGGTCTCGGGCTCATGATTAAGTCCATGTTTCACATCGTGAGATTAATGGCTTAATCTATGTTGCACGTCGTAGGTTTCATGTGAGGGTTTCCTCACATCTTACGTGAAAACCCTAAGGTTTGTCAACCTATAACGAGTCAAAATAGCAAATCTTATGCGCGTTTAATGGTTAATGGAGTTTCCTGGTTTCGTTTTTACTAGAACATTACGGTATGACATTTACAGGTTTTGCTACACATTGATATTTTATGTGTGTTGCGATGGTTTAGCATGCGTGTGTAAGCACAAATTGTGCGTGCATTATACGTGTAGTTTATAGACCAAGCAAGGCCGAAGCCTTTGGTCGGCTTGCCAAGGTTGGGGTGGTCTTAGTCTTGGTCACAATATGGGTTAACTGTCACGGTAAACTAGAAAAACTCACCGAGGTCCAAGCTCAATAGGTGACGAGAAGAGGTGGTGGTGATGAGAGGAACTCGAACTTCTCTTGTTTCAACCCTTTTAAAATCCGACGTTCGTCTAGCTTGTGCCCTCAAAGAATCTTGAATTCAACTCGTACAATTTACTTATTGTTCTTAGGTTTTTAGTTGTGAGTTATTTGTTCATGTATGGTTCCCCGTTTTATACTCGTTTTGCGGGATAGATTAGTGAAATATTGCATGTGAGTGAGTACTATACGCGCTGTTGAATCACAGTGAACCTTTATAATACTGTTAGCTATCATTTCTCTTTTGTAATACTATTAAAGAATATTACTATTCCTTATATTTCAATTGTATCAGATTGCATGATACGTATCATGTGAATGGGAAGTCTCAATTTGATAAAGTAGTAGGGTAGTGTGTGTAAGGACTAGTGATGATGACGATCCATTATTTTGCATATGTATACATATCTAATACTAGACTTTCATGACATATTATTATTAAAGTTGTCATGTGTGTATGCATCTGATGTTGGGTCCTATAAATAAATGTGTGCAATTTATTTATCTTTGTTGAATTACTCAAAGTTATCATAGTTATAAATTTGAATGTTGGTGACTTTATAAAGTAGTACTAGTAATTAGTCTCGTTTCGCCAATGGGAAATAAGTATGGTTTTTATCGTCGCGCGTTCTAAAATATCCTTTTAGACGTAGAGTAATAGCGGTGATATTCGCGTGCAAAATAAATTTTTCCATGACAAAGCAATGTATTGATGATCATAAGACGACTCCTCGTTGAATTTAATGGTAAGCTTGCAAACTTGCAGTACATGGCTTTTTACTTAATGAAACGAGAATTAAATTTTATTACGGGCTGTCACAAAAGCGGTTAATTGGTTTATGTCAAAGCGCTTACATTGAGAAAATATTGAAAAGATATTCAATGGAAAATTCCAAACGTGGAACGATCCCAATGCAAGAGAAGCTTAAATTGAGTAAGTCACAAGGTCCGTCGACACCTGCTGAGATACAGCGCATGCAAAAGATTCCTTATGCTTCGGCTGTTGGATCTATTATATATGCTGTGAGATGTACTCGTCCTGATGTTGCGTTCGCTCAGAACATGACAAGCCATTTTCAACAGAACCAGGTGAAGTTCACTAGACTACTGTTAAGAATATTCTTAAGTATCTTCGGAATACTAAGGATATGTTTCTGGTTTATGGTGGAAATATGGAACGAGAGCTCAGGGTTTCTTGCTACACTGATGCTGGATATCTGACGGATGCTGACACTTTAAGGTCGCAAACTGGATATGTCTTCGTTCTAAATAGAGGTGATGTTGACTGGAAAAGCACAAAGCAAAGTATCTTTGCTACTTCAACTACCGATGTTGAATATATCGCTGCTTTTGATGCATCGAAGGAGGCTGTATGGATTCGGAAATTCATTTCTGGGCTTGGTATTGTTCCCACAATTGAAGAACCCATAAGTATGTATTGTGATAATACTGGAGCCATAGCAATCGCGAAAGATCATGGAATCACTAAAGGTGCTAGGCATTTTCGCGCAAAAGTTCACTATCTTCGTGAGACCATAGAGATGGGTGATGTGAAGATTGAAAAAGTTGATACAGAAGACAACCTAGCTGACCCTTTTACGAAGGCCTTGGCATATCCTAAACATTCTGAATTAACTAAGAATATAGGATTGATACCAGCTAGTAGTCTCATGTAAATCTGTATTTAATTAGTATTTGGATAATTTGGAATTGTAAGACAGTTTTTAATTTCTGATGAATAAAGATACTTGGGATTTGTTATCATTCATATAATAACTGTTATTCTATATTTGCATGTTTAATCCATGAATGATTTAATCATTCTAAATATGTCCATTGTCGGTTAACAATATGGGAATATTGTTATGTAAGGCAAATGTGAGTGTTGGTTATATTCTTTGAATATATGGCTGGTTCCCACCAAACTCATATGTATTCACAAGGGATGCATATTGGATACCCCAACTTTCGATCATTTACTTTTGGATCCATGTCATGAGTAAAATGTCGAAAATGGTTGATAAAGATTGTCCTTAGACTTGAGATGCAAGCAAGTTCTGTATGTGTGGATATCACTTTGTGATTATAGCCAAACGCTGTCCTGAAACAAGGTAGTTATAAAAGCTATTTTTCGGAGTGTATGTGAAGCAGCATCCACAACACTTGTAGTCAATAAAGGATTTGTTCCTCCACTTGATATGTGCAGAAAGATACCATTGGGCCCTCTCCAGATTTAATCAGATAAATGAATGGCCGTTCCCAAAGGGTAATGCAAGATGATTCTTGATTACATTTGGTATATCTGAATTATTTCTATAACGAGAAACATAATGTTAAACTATATGGAATGACTTAGGATCCATATCCATGGTTTAACGGTATCTGTAACAAAAGGATGATTATAAAGCAAGAAATTTATAACCATTAATAACTGAGATTGTTTTTGAAACTCTTATCTCATAATATTCCTAATGAAAAAATAATTGTGTGGGTTGCTAGACTTTGCCAATTATAGGTATGAGTGTTATGTGCTACTCCGACTCCCAAGTGGGAGCTGTTGGATTATGGTAGTCGAATGACAAACACGGAATACATTAGAATATGTGAGCTATAGGGGGGCAACACACGTTAATACACGGAGAATGTTATTTTTTATTACATCAAAATATAAATGACTGGACTCTAAATTGGACAAAAATCCTAAACCCGGGGCAACACAATGGTGGGCGGCTACCTGAAGAGGATTAGAGGGGGGAGTGTTTTGTCAAATTGGAAAACTAAGGAGGTGTTGTGTTTGTATTAGGTTTTGTTTCCTAATCATATTAGAATTAGGGTAATGGGGCTATAAATACCCCATACCCTCATTCATAACACACGACATACACAATATCCATATAACCTAAAATTGTTTCGGTTTCTTGCTCTCTTTTCCCTCACCGATCTCGGCTAACACTCTTAAGAGGGTTCTTTGATTTTCGGTTGCTTCTACTCACCCAAAATCGATTTATTCGATCATACTTGTTCTCCCTTGCTAGGCGTACAAGATTTAGACACGAGGTGTTCATTGGTGATTTTGGGTTCGAAGTTTATTTTTTTTTTTATTCTTTTTTTTTTTTATTTTTTTATTTTATTTTTTTTTTTTTTTTTTATTTTTTTTTTTATTTTTTTTTCTTTTTTTCTTTTTAAACACCCTACAGTGTTTCGGGTCACTTAATTCGGTTAAAGAGAAGTTTTCGGTTAACCTAGGGTTTCTACTAAACCCTTATTTGGTTCTTTCTATTTCGGTTTGTTTGACTTTGTTGGTTCAAGATTACAAGTGTTTGCTCGATTAGGGTTTTGATCCAAGAAGGTACAAGTGTTGTAGGTTTGTGAAGTTAAGGCTAGACACCTTAATATATTCGGTTGACGTGACTGTGTGAGCAACCGTAGAGGCAATTTACTTTAATTGCTTGTTTCGTTTTCTTGATCAATTATCAAAGAGGTACGCGTTTCTATTTACCTTTTGTTTTGTGTTAACAATTGCTATTTACTAGGTACCTATCGCTGGCGTACCTCATGGCGCTTAACTAGTTACTAGGTATTTAAATCCACAGTGGCATCACGAGCCACCTCGTTTTTAGCTTTATGGGGTTACACGTTTTTTTGTTTTATTATATGCCTAGTTTACATGGCTATAATTTAAATCATAGTATTATGATATGCTTGCGTTTGCTTGATAATTTTATTTATGTGTTAATATGAAAAATATGACAACAATATTAGATTTTGCCATAAGATATTAAATAAATATAAGTAAGATATTGATCCTGAAAAACTATTAAAGGTTTAATATAGGTTTAAAAGGAAAATTAAGATTGTTAATTTAGTGCATGTCCCCCCCCACACCCCCTTTTAAATTAATTGTCTATTACGCTATAAGGACCCACTCATTACAATATGTGGTGAATGGTGGCGATCTAGGCACTTTTGCAGAAGAAAACCTAGTGAGGGTATTATGGTTCTCCAATTTGGGGAAGACTCGCGATGTGAACTCGGATTTTACATGTTTTACTTGTAAGCTTATGTAATCTTTTGGATTATGATCTTCAGTAGCAATGTTTTCAAGTGTATTTTGCTTCGTTTAGGGTTTTGATTCCAAGAAGGTACAAGTGTTGTAGGGTTTGGAGTTAAAGGCGAGCACCTTAATATACTTCTTCGTTGACGTGATTGTGTGAGAAACCGTAGAGGCAATTTACTTTAATTGCTTTACTCGTTTTCTTGATCAAAATTATCAAAAGGTACGCGTTTTTATTTACCTTTTGTTTTGTGTTAACCCATATCGCATCCCCTATCCTTTACTCTGGTCCTACCTCCAGCGCGTACTCGTGCCGCTAAACTAATTACCTAGGTTTTATTCCAACACCCACTATCCCCCCCCCCCCTACACAAACAACTTTAAACAAGGTAAATACACTTATTATGCATACCAAAAGTATATCTCAAATCCTACAAACTCGTACTTCGATCCCATATTGCTCCTAATTTACTGCAGACATAAAATCCCCACCCCCCCCATCCAACCTACCATAAACGGCCCCTTCTCCCTAGTAAGCTTCTCCAACACTCTCACTCCCCCTACACCCACCCCAAGCAGGTCCCCCCTGTATGTGTGTTATTTGCAGTTGCACTATCAAACATGGGTTCTTTCTTATTAATGTAAGCTCAACTAAATTGTCTCAATTCAGAATAAACCCTAAACTCATGTTTGTGTCAACCATATATTTTTTCTAAGACACAACTAATCTCGATCGGCTCTTTATTATTAGCGTACTTGGAAGAACCTTAAGGAAATTAAACTAATGTGTACTGATATCAAGGGTTTTAGGAATTGATGGGCATTAGAAATTTTACAAGTTATGGATTGTCTTCATATCAGAAGCTTCAAGGAGACTTCCATTTTCAACATGATCCCACCACTTGAACAAGAAATTATCGACAACTATCTGAACCACAGCGACAGCTTCAGACCCTCCTCACCTAAGTCGGATTTCATTAGAAGCTCTTTTAACTACTCCCGGTTCACATACTTAACTTCAACAACCTCATCTGGATTCGGATCCATGCTAACATCACGTACAATGAAGAGTAGGTAATCAACTACAAAATGATCAGCACACTTTGATCGGTTCACATTTACATTTACCGAGTTATAAATATTATTTATTAGTTCCAACAAAAGATAACCGAGGTGTTTGGATGAATGTTTTGGACTTAGGTATGTGCTATTATATAATGAGAATGCGGTAATAAAATGGTTCTAATAGGCTTCAGGAGATTGTATATACGACCTAATGGGATAAACTCATTGACTGAAAGGTCAATGGAAGGAATACCAAGTTCGTCTAATAGCTTCCTTTGTGCAGCATTTCTTACCCCTGTTAGAAAATAACAGAATGAAGAAACTGAAAATGTGATGATTATCATAGGATTCTTATAGGAATAAACTTTGTAATACCAAGGAAATTCTCCTCAATCAGCTCAGACTCTCGGTACAATGGATGGCTGCAACATGTGTTTGTCCATACCAAAGGGAATGTCACCTTTGTAGCTGATCTTTGCTGCAATCGTGCATAATAAATTTAGTAAGGATTAATAAATTGTTAATGCCCACTCCAAGTACATTGTCCATCCTCCACTCACCAGTAATTTATGCACACCTGAAGGAGTAACTCATACTTTGAGTTGAACAAGAATAAACTCAAAGCCCTGTGCAGCAAATATTCGGATCTTACAAAACTCACAAAACTTTAGAACGAAAAAACTTTCGGTGGTGGGTCGTTCTCGGTGGTGGTTGGTCACAGTTATGGTAGGTGTATCGGTCGAGGTGTGGGCTGCTGTGTGACGAAGTGGTGAGAAGGATGAAAGTGTATAATGTCTGTGTTTTTTAAGCATGTGGGGTTTTTAAATGACCTAGGTTGTTACTAACATCGTGATAAATGATGGACTGTTACTATCATCCTGATAAATGGGTTGTTTCAAGTGGGTTGATAGTAGAGATAAGCAGCTTCTAACAAAGACACAACCCGATAGAAATTGTCCACTTTTAAGCAGAAAAGCAGTTTCCACGAAAGCCAATAAGTGGTCCAATTCTTTGATGATGGATTGTAAACTGTAAACTTGAATAAAAGAAAAAAGGCTACATGTATGGGGTTTATTTGTCAAAGTGCGGTTCGAATCCGGCACAGTTCTATATTTTTAATTTTTTGAACTTTTTCTGTTGTAAATATCGTTATGCTTTGGTTTTAGTTAATGATTCACACACCCTTTGCCTTTTTACCTGCTTATGTTTGACATCTTTCGGTTTATCTAATTAAGGATTTGCTTTTTATGCAGATGCTTGAGTACAATGTACCCGGAGGTAAATCAGTTGCTTCATTCGTATTTAAGAAACTTAATCTTTCACTACTAATATGTCTTAAATCAAATTGTGGTGTACGCAGGGAACCTAAAGAGAGGCCTTTCTGTTGTGTTCAGTTACAAGTTGCTTAAAGAAGAAAGATACGTCCGGTTTTACTCCGTCTCATGTTGCTGCTAGAAAAAGGATAACATAATTTTTTAAGCTGTACCATTTAAATGTTCATGTGAGTTTCGAGACGTGACCTTGATAAACTAGAAGTGTTTGGGATAAACTAGAAGTGTTTGGGATAAACTGAAATTATATGTCAGGTAAAAGTGCCAGGAATTTAAGGACTATTTTTGTGTTTGCTAACTGAAATTGCTAACTTAATTGTAGTGTAAATGAAGAAGATTTGTTGTTGTGGAATTGGCGTGTTTATGAGATGTAATCGATTAAAAAAAATGAAGCCCGCCGCAACGCGCGGGCTATTATGCTTGTTTATACTACAATGTATCACACTACTTTTGATATAAACAAGATTTATACACGAGCTTTATATCCTTTAGTTAAAGACAAGTTATGTTAACTTTTCTTTTCGTTTGTAAATCAAATACGAGTAATACTTATAACATCGCATTTTCTACGCCTCTTCTATATTGAGCTTTGTTTTTGTTAGTACAAAATAGGTAATGGGTTAAAAGGGTGGATCTGGGAGGTTGTTGGGCCAGGCCCAAGGATGAGATCTTGTACTAAATCAAGTAATGAAATGATTCCCTGCACAATGAAAGGTAAACCGTTAGCCTTACCGTGAGGACGG
This sequence comes from Tanacetum coccineum, assembly GCA_026074375.1. Taxonomy (NCBI): domain Eukaryota; kingdom Viridiplantae; phylum Streptophyta; class Magnoliopsida; order Asterales; family Asteraceae; genus Tanacetum; species Tanacetum coccineum. The sequence goes on along the minus strand of BQNB010143011.1, from coordinate 6,625 downwards.
ACCTTACGATTGGACTCCGGCGTAAGAGTAAGTAAACATATTTGTCAGAAAATGTCAGAGTATATGTGTGTGTAATGTGGTCAGAAAATCATACCTTGTGGGGTGTTAGAGTACCCCTTTTTATAGGTGAGCCAAATATTAGGTTTTCCTAATATCTCGCTTATTTCTGTTAGTGGGCCGAAGTGGGACCCTTGTCGGGCAAGGATCCGCTTATAATCGTGTCTTGCGGACTCGGGCTTGTTTAGAAGACTTCCGCTTGTCTTGCGGAAGCATCCTATGGAAGCTTTCCGTCCGTCTTGCTGTCTCCGGACCGTAGCCAGTTGGTCTGGGCTTAGTTTTGGTCCATTGTGTTTTGCGATTGCTTTGTTGGGCTTGAGCCCATGTATAATTTATGTAGTCCAGGCCCGGAGGCCTGTTATACGTATTATACGTCATCAAGTCCCCCCAGTCTAGTATGTCTATTGCGTGCGATTTTATTGCGTGCTGTAGATATTACTAGACTCAGGTTCCGGTACTTCTTATATCCTTGCGTCCGCCGTGCTTACCTTTCCGTGACGTTTCGTTGCCCTTGTTAGGTGGGACGTGGGTGACGTGGTCTTTTTGTGGCCTTTCATATTCTGACTGATTTGACTGGTTAGTCCAACTACTCAACTGTCATCACTATCTTTTACCTTTCATCCTGATCGTTGACTCGGAGGTCATAGCCACGTGTGAGCATCTGGAGGAATCTTGTATTTACTACACCGAGGGTATAAATACTCGGTGTGGTTTTCACTGTTTCCTTTTTCATCTTCTCGAATTATAATCGCCATTGTTAAAAAATTCTTCAAGCTTTTCCAATCTGTACCCTTCGTGCCCTATTTCGAAGAACTTTAGGCTTTCAGGTTAGGCCCCAATTCTTGCTTACTTTTTATCATGAGCAGTATTACAGATATAAAGTCGGTTCTTACTCTAAAAGCTCTAAAAAAAATTTGCGAAACGTTTCATATTCCTGATGAGGTTCATCCACAGTTACCCAGCCCTAACCAAACAATTCATGAAATGCCTACTGGCAAAATAGGTGTATATACTAGATTCTTCGAGTATGCCAATTTTCGATTACCACTTTCCACTTTTCTTGTTAACGTGCTCAGACACTATCATATCCATATTTCCCAACTATCCGTTATTGGTGCGGCCAAAGTGTCTCATTTTGAGATCCTTTGCCGTGTTCATGGCTTTGAGCCAACGGTTGGGTTATTCCGTTGTTTTTATGTGAACTCTAAAAACAAAGGCTGGATGTCGTTCAGTAAGCGCCAGGGAAATGACGCCGTTTGTTACACCAAACCCTTAGACTCATTGAAAAGCTGGAACGATCATTTCTTTTGGGTCGACGCTTTTGCTTGTCCTGCCTCCTTTCCGTGGAATACTAGCAAAAGTGTGTCGAAGGACCCTTTCCCAAAGTCTTCTGAATTTAACGCGGAACATTATGCTACCCTTGTTGCATATCCAGCTCCGTTCCATAAGTATCTGGAACCTTTCCTTTGCTTAGTAGGAATTAGTCGTAACTATACCTTGGACGAAGATACTTATCCCCAGTTTCTGCGTGAAAATGGCGAGGGTGGGTGCTTATGATTATGTTTTATTTTTGTTTTGCCTTTTGATCATTTTTGCTGACCGTCTTATTCTTTTCGTGTAGAAATGGATTTGCTCTCCTTCATCCAAACTGCCGATCCTACAAAGGTGAGGGTTGGTGAGAGGCAGCGTGCTGAAGATGAACCAAGGTTGTTGGATACTACTGTGGGACGTGTTGTTCCACTGCTACCAATTGCTCCTGCTCGTGCTGAAAGCGAGCTAGATGCAAGTGTTGACAAGCTCTTTGATGAAGGTGGTAATGGTAACCAAGCGGAGCAGGGTGATTCTGCGAGTGGTGGGCATGGTGTTGGTATCCAGCTAGTTAGTGAGGCTGCGGAGACTGTTGTTGAAGACGCAGCTCCTGTGCAACCAAGGCGTCAAAGAAAAAGAAAAACAATTGTTTCTGATGTTGGTTGTTGATCCCTTAGCTTGGATAAGGTTAAATTACCTTAGCTTGTCTAAGGTTAAATTACCTTGGATAAATCCAAAATAACTTATTGTAGAAACTTTGTTATTTGTATACTAAAATCGTATAGCGGATCTACACCTTAATATCTAGAAGTATTATGAATAAAACAATAATAATGATTGAACAAAGATATAAACCAAACACGCTCCAATATTATTAGATCAAATAATACGAGTACTCTTCACTTAGTACCTTATGTTTACAACCTTGAAGTTTTTAATCGAGCTTCACAACTTGAAAACTTGTATATAATAATTCCCTAGAGTCTCCTTATATAGAAAAAAGGAGTCCTACACAAGGCTTTGCTTACAATACTTTCCTAAGATATCATGATCTTTTCTAAAAGAAAACGTAATCTCTTAAACAAATACATTATACATATCTTTTACAAAAATAACTCAATACTTATCTTCGTAAGTATTCTTGTTCTCTAGACAATCCTTATCTCTTTACTCGTCTTTATCCTTCTGACAGTAGTAATTCTTCTAGCAGTTGTAATCCAACAGCATAACTTTTGTACAAGCAGTACTGATAAACATAAGCAGTAGTAACATTAGTACTAGCAGTACTAATATATACTAACAGTAGTAACCGTGTACTAGCAGTTTTAACGTTACTACTTAGCATAATTTTCATTAGTATCACCAACAATACTAAGTTATGCTTGACATCACTAATATATACCTGAGCAGTAGTAACTCTAAGAATCATCTTGAAGTCTTTAAGTCCTAACAATCCTCCCCTAAACTTGATGTTTATCATATGAATCTTTAAGTTTCTTTATTAAAAGTCCTCATCACTATCAGGAAGATTCATTCAAACACTTCATTGACCATTTTGCTGCTTTACCATGAGCTTGAGTAGTTGATAGCACATCTTATTCCAATAATCAGCTTAAAGTTTCTTGTTGAGCATATTTGTGATTGTTATTAGTGTAAGAGGATATCTTTTCTCAACCAACATAAAGATATGTACATTTCCAAACCTTACAAAGTATACTCTACAGGAATCAAACAACTTCCAAACAGTCACTTTGTATCCTTATAGATTTCTCCATACATCACTTTTTATGTCTGGTTCAAACATGACTTTTAAATCACCCCACAACACTCTTTCATGTTCATCTTCAGGCCTTGTATCACCTTGCTTTGTTTTGATCAACTTCCAAAGAGTCTGCAAGTCTTCTTTGTCAATACCCTGAAGCATCCTAATCATAGAAGATTATCTCTTGAAACTTCCATCAGCTCTTATCAATTGATAATGTCCTATTATTCCTTCTCTAATAAGCTTGTATTCAACAATTATTGGAGGTTTGGTAGCAAGTGGTATAGCATCAATTGCTATATCATCATCTTTGACTGTCACCATATGCTTTTTCAGCTCAGCTTTATTATCTACTTCAACTTCTTCATTCTTATTAGTTTTTTGCTTCTTAGACTTATCAGATTCTAGTTTATCCCCTGCTCTCTTTGCACTACTATCTTGTGCAATTTCTGCCTTTTTAGAACTACTTTCATCCTTCTTTCCACAGATTTCTTAAGCCTCTGAATTCATAGCCACAAAATAATTTATTCTCTTTATTTCCTTTTCAAACAGCTTTTGGATTTCATCATAGCTTCTGCCCTTTAGCTGATTGTGTTTATTTCCACCCATATGCTTAAGATAGATAGACATTTGATTTCTCTTTTATGTCTTGGTAGGAGGTCTTTTCTCTTTCCTTGTGCTCTTAGTGCAACAACATGTTTTCTTCTCTTCTCCATGAATTCCATAAATAGTTTTGCCTTATCCTCATCTGTCAAATCCTCTTGCTCTCTTGTTTGGAGTCTCTCAGCCAGTAATCTATCAGCCTCTATCATAGCTTATGTATTTTCCCATGATTCAATCAAAGCTATGTTGGCTTCTTCTTCCTTTTTCCTTGCAAGCCTCTCTTCTTCTATAAGTTCAGCTTGCAACTGAGCTTTAAGATTTCTTGCCATTTCTTCATCAAGAGCAACTTGATCTTTCTTTTTCAAAGGTACTTCAGGCTCAATCATTATTGCTTTGCCTTTGTCTTTAGTCTTTGAAGGTTGTGATGCTTGTGGAGATGATGTTGTTGTTCTGAATGCTTTGATTTCAATAAGAGTTTGAGCCAAAGTTATTTCATCAATAGTTGTTGTTGGAGCACTGGTAGTAGTAATTTCATCAATCTTGGTAGCAGTAACTCCTTCACCAGCAGTAGTAACTAGAATTGTAAGGGCATCACTATCTTCAACACCAGTACTAACCTCTCTTTCATCAACCTTTGCACTCTACTCTTGTTTCTCAGCAACTGCCATATCCATAATCACCTCATCACCATGAAGATCATCTGTATCAAACATTTCTGCATCATTTATCCTCCCATGGGTTTCATCAACTAAAGAAACTTCAGCATCCTTGTCTATGTCTTCAAAACTCCTCCCCTAATTAGAGGCATCTTCCTAAGCATCCAAACTATCTTTATCCTCAGAGGATTCAACCCTTCTAGATTCACCAACTTTCCTTAATCTTTTTAACCCTGTAGTTCTTGATTTCTTTTTCCTTTCCAACTTTTGGACCCTCTTCTTTAAACCAGCAATCTCCTTTGCTTGAGCATCCTTTGCCATCTCTAAATCAAGAACATGTTTTTGTAATTTGGTACACAAAATCATCAATTCTGTTAGTTACATTCTATCCTCACCACTGAGAAGTGGATCATTGGAAGGTATAAGAATACTATCATCATGGTGTGTCTCATATTGAGGAACTTCAGTTTCCTTCCTCTGTTTCCTCCTAGACTGTTTCTTCTGAGGTCTAGAGGATGATGGTTGAATAGTAATGGGTGTCTGTTGAGAATCAGTAGAAATGCCTGAATCTACACCCTCTTCTTGATTAGCTTGGACCATCATTGTTGCAAATAGGGGTGTTACTCTCCCTGAAAAGTCTTTTCCTTCTCTCTTCATGTTGGCAAAGATTTTCTTTGTGTGTGAGGGGTTAACATAAATCTTCTTGTGATGGGACATATCACCAAGCTGTTTATTAATAAACACTTGTACAAATCGTAGATACATCAGAAATTTAACCCCTCCCTCTAAGTGCTTTACCATAGCATCAAAAATATACTAAGACAAATTAAATTTTTGGTTTGTGGCCAAGCATATGATTGCAGTGGCCATAGTACTACTGAATTCGTTTCATGCAATGGTTTTGGAACTTAGGCATTGCGTAATGGTATGAATTAAGAACTTCTATTGTGGAAATGCAGGTGACTCAAACTTAATGCTGTTAATACTGGTAATATAATTTAATGCTGCTAAGCATAAAGTTTCTACTGCTGGTATACATTAATGCTGCTAAGCATAACTTGGATGGCTTGTGAGTAAAACTGTTAGTTATACTTAAAGCGTCGTCAAAATAAAGTTAAAACGTTGATCGATTCTTAGTCAAAATAACCTTGGTGATTTTGGTGAAGTTAGGGTTTTTGTGACACTTTAAAGCGTCATCTTTATACTTAAAAAAAAGGCGATTATGATTATTTTTGTTTGAAGTCTAGTTTGGTGAATATTAGGGTTTATTCACAAAACGCTAAATCTGGTTTGGTTTTTATAGCAGTATGTGTTGTGGTCACAACAGGATGTTCGTGACTGCAAGGTTAGCCCAAAAGCAGTTTTGACATAATGATGAGGAAGCGATCTTGATACTACTGACTTTTGGAAGTTAATGGTGCTAGCTTAGTGATTACAAGTCGTATATGTTTATGATGCCAAGAAAAGTTTATAAAGATGCAGCTTATGGTCGATCTTTGAATATGCTTCCAGTGTTGAATAAAGAAATAGCAGGTTCGTATAAGGTTGTAACTGCTGTTATTGGACGTGGATAGGGTTTTATTGGGTACTTATTTTATACTGTCCAAAAGTATTAAAAGACTTGAACACAGTTTTGAATATTGTTTTGGTTCTGGAAAGTTAATACTGCTGCTAGGGTTTCGGTCTACTGAGTTAATACTGCTTGTTTCGTTAATACTGCCAGCTTTATATTTGTACTGTTGTCATTGGTTCGTTAATACTGCTCATTGAAACATTAATACTACTAGCCTTACAGTTTGTACTGCTACATGAGAAGATGTTCAGTTGGTATTGTTTGTTCATTGTTAGTACTGCTAGCTTTAATAGTTATCAAATGACACACACAAGATGGATATCGGACAAAACAAAAACACAAGTTTGTTGGGTGTTTACTGTTTAGATTTTGGTTTTTGGTTTTAAATGTTCTTAAATGTTTAAAAGGCTCGCACTTTATTGGTTTAAGTGATTACAAAGATGGTATTTATCAGCTATTTGAAGATGAAGTGGAATTATTTAGGTTTGTGTTCTTATCATTTCTCAAATGGCTTACAACATTTGGAGGTAACTTGTTTGTGTTTTTAATGTTGTGACAAAGACTTGATGAATCTAGCAAAGGTGTGTGATCTACAAACTTATGGTGCTCAATGCTCACATTTGCTATCACTTAGTACTTAGTGTCTCATAGAAGATGAGGATTTTG
>BQNB010143010.1:3371-14101 GCA_026074375.1 Tanacetum coccineum | reverse complement strand
TTTAATTTTAAAAATAGTTTTCTGAGTTTTTATGTTATTTTAGACTTTTCTAAGTTTAAAAATCATTTTTCCAAATTTTTAGTACTTAATTTGCTATTTTCTAGGATTTAATTAGATTAAAATAGTTTTTAATTCATATTAAATTCAAAAATAATCAAAAAAATGTTTTTCTTTTTCCTAAAATTTTATTTTGTCCTATCTTAGGTTTAGAAATTTAGTTTGCATTTTTAGGGTTTAATTTTAGTAGGCTTGCTTATTTGTCGCGTTTTATTTGTTTTCCGTATTTGTTTAAATTGCTTAAATTGCCTTTTTAATTGTTGCTTTTTATTTAGTATATTTAGATTATCAAAAATATATTTGCTTCATTCAAATCAGAATCCAAGTTTAAAACGAGGTTTTAATTTCACTAGTCGTTGGGATAAACGACCCGGGTGATCTTACTTGCCCGGTTTAATATACATATTATATATTATATTATATATTTTTGAGAGTGAATTTTCCTTAGGGAATTTTCTTAATTACTCTTAAGGTTATATTAGTATATATATTTTATAGTATATAAGACTTATACACCAAGACACAAGTTCCTTCATTTGCACCTGAACCACTGGCGTGAGAGCTGTGGCATTGTGTCTTGCTTTTCTTGGTAGCCAACTTCATTTGTTTATTTTTAGATAATGCAACCTCAGATAGCACATTTAAGCCTTTTGCTTTTGACGTTGTTGCAGGTTGCTTCTTCTTGGCAGGTTTAGCCACCTTTATTGAAGTCTTGAGTCTTTTGCCTTTAGAAGCTTGAGCAGACTTCTTCTTGGGAGATGATTCAGGATCATCTTTATTCTTTACATATTTAGGTTTTGGAATCTTCTCACCAGTAGCATAAGCATGATAAGTCTTGTAAGCTTTGGACTCCAACATGGCTTGGTTGGTTAAGTGCTGAAGGAGAATAACACCGTATATTTGTGTGTCCTAATGTTTAGAGATAACTCTTATTGTGGTGAACATGGGGTCATCCCTGGCAGTGTGCCAAAATATCTTGTTTCTCCTTGGTATTGACTTATCCTTTGCCATGAAGTAGTCTACAATGACTTTGGTGAATCGTGGATAACACATATCATTGTTCTTCTTAGAGTTCTTGTTCTCTACTTGATACACCAAGTCTTCCCACAGTAGGTAGACATAATCAACATTCTTGTTATGAAACATGCCCCAAAGGATTTAAGCACGTGACAATCGAAGACTTTCTAGAGCAGTAGTTTTTCCACTTAGACACTTATTGATGATAGCAGCAAATGATCTCCATGGTTGATGCATGTGATCAACATTGACATCAGATAATACCTTTATCTCACCAGTGTGTCCAAGATCTCTAATAAAAGATAGAATTTCCTCTTCAAATGGAGGATCCTCAAATTTCTGACCTAGGAGTTTAGGGCAAATCTGGAGCATATCTCTAAAGTTGTCAACGTTAATAGTATGGATTTTTGCCGTTCATGTTGAAACAAAGTGAAGAATGATGTCTGGAGGCAGTGACCCAGAACTCTTGCATGTAGATTTTTGGTACACCAGCAGTGATCTCAAATGCTTTGTAGAAGGAAGTGAGTTTCAGAGCGTCTAATACCACTTGAAGAGTAGGTTCCTTGGATTTGAGAGTCGAGCTTAGTCGGAGATTGCATTTCTCTATCTGAAGATGGTTAGCAGGAACGACAAAATCATCATCCAAAGCCTTTTGCTGAGCTTTTGTGGTACCCATGATTCTGCTATGAAAGGATCAATACGGTTTATGTTTGGACAATACACTATAGAGACCTTTTAATTGAGCACTTTGAGTTGTTTCATGATGCAAAAATTTCTTAAGGACAGGGCACTCTAAGACTTTTAGCACTTTTTAAGATATATTCCTTTAAATGAAAACTTAGATTGACAAAAATGCTTAAGGAATTAAATGAAACTTCTTTGACTATTTAGGAATCGAGATCTTTCTAACTAGGTAGAGAATTTTGATATCCTAAGCCTAATTTTAGTTAGCCTTGTTTTACCTTGCAATTAAGCCAGTTTAACTTGATTAGAAATCATAATTAACCAATTTTAATTAATTCCCTAAATCAGGTTTTAAATCACCTTCTAGTTGGAAATTGATCTTAAGTGTTTTTGGTCTTGAGAGATAAATTGTTTACTAACTTGACTTAATAGTTTGGTTCCTAAAGAAAAATCAGTTGTTCGGTTCCTTAAGAAAAATCAGTTGTTCGATTCCTTAAGAAAAACTAGATGTTCGGTTCCTGAAGAAAAACTAGTTGTTCGGTTCCTTAAGAGAACTAGTTGTTCGGTTCCAAAGAAAAAACTAGTTGTTCGGTTCTTAATGGACAAAACTAGTTGTTCGGTTCTCAATGAGAACTAGTTGTTCGGTTCTTAAAGGGAAAACTAGTTGTTTGGTTCTCAAAGGAAACAAGTTGTTCGGTTCTTAAAGGGAACTAGTTGTTCGGCTTCTCAAAGGGAAAACTAGTTGTTCGGTTCTCAAAGGAAACAAGTTTTTTGGTTCTTAAAGGGAACTAGTTGTTCGGTTTCTCAAAGGGAAAACTAGTTGTTCGGTTCTCAAAGGGAACAAGTTGTTTGGTTCTCAAAGGGAACAAGTTGTTTGGTTCCTAAAGGGAGAACTAGTTGTTCGATTCTCGAAGGGAACTAGTTGTTCGGTTCTTTTTGAAAAACTAATAGATCGATACACTCGAACATTAAACATGATTTTAATCATTAAGCGAGTATCACTTAGCCTTTTTAGCATGTAAGCACAACTCATAAGCACACATTTCACAGAAATTACCACAAGAATAATAAAAATGCATTGAACCTTCAATTCGAGTATTAACATACAACAATATGCATTCATTCAAGATTTGATACAAACAAGGACATGACATAGAAACTCAAGCATATTAAACTATCTTCCTAGCACAAAACAACGATTATACAATATTTTGCAAAAACCCAAATTTTTGAACAAACAATCGACCATATCTCATTCATATGTTAACTACACATAAAACTGCATTAAACAAGTCTTCTACACTCCAATGCCATTAAAACCCCTCAAACAATTTGAAGATTTATACACTTTTGATTTTGAGAAACCCTAATTCAAAAATTAGGATTTTCGAGTTCAAAATTGTATGAAATCACAATTCCTTCAAGGTATGAGATGTTTAGGAAGTGTAGAGCAAATTATTAGTTATACCTTAAGCTTGTTAACGACTGGAAATGGTGGTATGGAGAGTGGCGATCGTGCGATTGAAGATGGGAGGGAAAAATATGTTTTAAGTATGTGTTGGTGTGTGAGGACGATCGGGGTGGGTGGGTGTTATAAGACAATTATTGTTTTTGACACATCTACCCCCTAATGTTTGAGATCTTTTCCACTTATCAAATATAAGTTTATTTAGGCATTCTAAGTTAATACATTGGCACAAATAGTCTTTGTAGTTTTTAACTAGCATACCTAACCACTTAAATTCACACATTTACTCTCTAAAGGCATAAACATATAACATATAAGGTACATATACGCTAAACTTAATTAACTTTCCTTAAGAATGATATTCGGTTATTGTTTAAAACACCTTTTCCCTTTAATCACATTTTTATTATGAAGATGATATTTGACATTTTCTCCCCCTTAAACAATGACCCGTTTTCTATTTAAAGAGCTGTAGTCATTGTTTGAGAAGTCGAATGTCTTTGAAAAGCATTTTCTGATGACAAAATGTTTTATTTTTTTAAATCAAACACCAAGAAATAAGATTTCTCTTATTTTAACACATAAGCGCACTGACACGTACACTTATGGTAATATAGGAAGCACGGGTTGTGATGCAAAGTAATCACAAGTCTTTACATGGTCATAAAGTAGACCATGCCCGAGAATAAATTCCCGTTGAGAGGTCAAGTTTTCTTTTTAAAAAACTTGCCTTTAAGATGATGACCGGTTTGCTATCTGAAATAATAGCAAGCCATTTAGCATGTTTTGAAAACATTTGAACTTCTGCTCGAACTTCATTTACAGCCTCGTATCATTATTGAATGACATTTCTAAGACCGTAAATGTTATCGATTTTTAGAAGACATGCAATTATTACCTTTTTTTATATTTTTCTCATTTTTTAATTTTTTCTTTGGTTTTATATATTTTATATTTTTGTACTTTGTTTTTAAAAAGGTTTTCTAAAAATAAAAAATAAAAATCTTTTTTGTTTTTATTGTTTTTATGTATATATGTATTATACACAGGATATTTGAATAGGTACCACCACTATTCTTCAGCTTCATCTACTAATTGTTTCAGAGTCTCTGGCGTAAAACTTCGCATTCCCAGTTTGTTGATAAGAAATTCAATTCTTTCTCTGCCAAGGGCTTTAGTGAAGATGTCCACTGATTGATACTCCGTATTGACAAAGTAAAGCTCTACTACTCCGTTCTCAACTTGCTCCTTTATGAAGTGGAATATGATGTCAATATGTTTTGATCGAGAATGTTGAACATTGTTGCAGCATAAGGCAATAGCGCTTTTGTTATCACAGTACATTGGAATTTTATTGAATCCAAGGCCATAGTCGGTAAGTTGCGATCTCATCCAAAGGACTTGAGCACAACAGCCAGACAAGGCTATATATTCAGCTTCCGTACTAGATATCGCATCGCTTTTCTGCCTTTTTGATGACCAGCTAACAAGTCTGTCTCCCAATAATTGCATACACCCAGAAGTACTTCGTCTAGTATCTTGGCAACCCGGATGATCAACGTCTGCATAAGCTGTTAGAGCAATAGAAGAATCCTTTGGATACTAGAGTCCCCTATTAACGGTTCCTCTTAGATATTTAAAGATTCTTTTTATAGCATGTAAGTGCTTTTCGGTAGGCTTTGCCTGATACCGGGCACACATGCATACAACAAATGTAAGGTCTGGTCTACTGGTTGTGATATACATAAGGGTGCCCACCATTCCACGATAGTATGTAGGGTCAACGGCTTTCCCTTGTGTATCTTCATCCAATTTGGATTTCTCCACCATGGGAGTATCCACGGGGTCACAAGATTCTAAACCATATTTTTTAAAGATTCTAGAGAATATTTAGACTGGTTTATAAAGATGCCTCTAGGACTTTGTGAAATCTGTAGTCCTAGAAAAAAATGATATTTTACCCATCATCGACATCTTAAATTTTGAACATATTATTTTTAAAAATTAGTCACATAGTTCAGGTGTAGTAGACGCAAAGATTATATCATCAACATATATTTGTACCAGGAGAATATCTTTGCCTTGTCTTCTAATGAACAATGTGGGATCCACAGTTCCTTTAGAGAATTCCTGAGAGAGTAAAAACTTCGACAATAGATTGTACCACGCGTGAGGAGCTTGTTTCAACCCATAGAGAGCCTTCTTAAGCTTATACACATGATTTAGATTGTCTTGATCCACAAACCCGTCTGGTTCGCTGACATAAACTTCTTCGCGCAGAATGTCGTCTTAACATCCATTTGGTAGACGATCATATTTATGAGAGCAGCATATGCGAGGAAAATTCAAATTATCAATTCTAGCCACTGGAGCAAAAGATTCCTCAAAATCAATTCCCTATTCTTAACAGTAACCACAAGCAACCAAACGAGCCTTGTTCTTTAGAATTCCTCTTAATTCATCAAGTTTCACCTTGTAGATCCATTTAAAAGTAATAATCATCACTTTGTCTGGACAAGGAACGAATTCCCAAACTTCAAGACGTTTAAATTCATTCAGCTCCTCTTGCATTGCTTCAATCCAACATGCTTGAGTTAATGCGTCTTTATAGCTCTTTGGTTCAACTGATGTGAGAAAGGCATCGTAGTAACAAAATAAGGCTTTTTCATGAAGTTGGAGTCTTGTGGAAACAGGTCTTTCGAGTTCACCGATGATGTTATCTAAAGGATGATCCTTGGTCCATTTGGTAACGTGTTCTGAGTTAGGAGCAGCAGTGTGCACAACAGTACGAATAACATCCGAAGAAGAAGATGCATCGGAATGGTTTTCTGGAATTAGAATACCAAAGAACGGATCGTTATTCATGTGTGCAACATCTAAGTCATGACTGTCTTCTTCAACATCGTTAGGAATGACAGAAGATTAAGTTTCGAGTGTAGTTTGTGAGTTACTAGGTGATGGTGCATCTTGGTCAACAGTTGTTGAGGAAGGTGAACCGGTTGATGCAGCGGGTTCTAGAGCTACTACTTTAGCAATTGGAGCAATGACTTCAGGGGCTGGTCCATCAACAGTTGATGGAGGGTTGAGTACTTCAAGTAACAGTGGTTGAAACAAAATATCCCAATCAGTACTTGAAGGTGGTATAAACGATGTTAAAGGAGGAGGGTTTGGCACGAGTCCTGAACTGATTATTGCAGGAGTCATTTCATGAAGTGCGGGTCCTGAACTGCTGTGTTCAGAAGCCATTGCAGTCAGCTCATCAAAATCTACATGAATTGTTTCGATGATTCGTCTGGTACATCGGTTGTAAATTCAAAATGCTTTCTTTGTGGGTGCATAGCCAATGAAAATACCAATATCAGCTTTTGGTTGTAACTTTCCCAAGTTCTCGCTATCATTTGTCGGATAACACAATGCACCAAATACATGAAAGAATGATAAGTCAGGAAGTTTGTCATGTAAAAGCTCATATGGTGTTTTGTCGTGACAAAGACGTATGATGGAACGATTTTGGGTGTAACATGCGGTGGCAACTGCTTCTGCCCATAAGAATAACAGAGCTTTTGCATAAATCAACATTGTGCGGGCAACTTCAATTAGCGTAAGATTACGTCTTTCAACGATACCATTTTGCTGTGGAGAGCGAGCAACAAATGTTTCATGAGAGATGCCAACCTTCTCATAATATTCACGCAAAGTTTGATTAACAAATTCAGTTCCATTATATGTTCTGATTCATCGGACAGACACTTTAAGCCGCAATTAGATCATCTTGAGAAACTTGATTATGAAATCTAAAGCTTCATCTTTTGACCTTAAGAACTTTACCTATGTAAATCGAGAGTAATCATCAACAATGATGAGGATGTACTTCTTTCCATTAACACTTGCGACACACATGGACCACAAAGATTCATGTGTAAAAGATAGAGTTTTTCTTGGTTGGTGTCTTCAGATTTAGGTTTGTGGGGTTTCTTCTTGCTTTTTCCCATTGCACACGCAGAACACAGATGGTCCTTTTCAAACTTTAGCTTAGGGAGACCTCGAACAAGACCGTGTCTAGCTAAACGGTTGATTGCACCAAAGTTCAGATGGGATAGACGTCGGTGCCATAGCCAAGACTTAGTCTTTGAGGCCTTTGATGTCACACCCCGCCAAGGCAGAAACACGAGGCGTAACATCATGGATATCACCACAACACAATGGTGTCGAAAATATAGAAACACTAAAATGCACAAATGAGTCATAGGACACAATGTGTCATGACGATATCGATAATTCAAAACAAAACATCATCTTGTATTAATGAAAGGAGTCTCACCAATACAAGGAAAATAAAACCACGATCCTAATAAAATCAAAACATCCAACAAAGGTTCATGCAAACATAACAAATAAAGGAGCGAACTCCCATGCAACCCTAGCAGTCTCTTTCTAGCCACTTCGCCTAACCTCATGATGCTCACCTGAAAATGATGCTAAAATACGTCAACACAATGGTTGGTGAGAGTCATAGGTTTAAGACACCAATACAATCTTTAATTTAAAATAATTTTGCTACGATTATCATAACATATCATGGCAGAACAATTTAAGCTAGTTATCACATAGGCTATCAACCAATTCACAATCAATCATAACGGGACGGAACGTGCCCACGATCCACATAACAAACCTGGGGTAATCCATTACCCTCCGATCGGAATCACACAGAATGGAGTATTATTTCAACCCTCCAGTTAGATTTGGAATGAGTAGGGTCACTACCCTCCAACCGGAATCACACAGAAATGGGATCTTATTTCAATCCTCCAGTTAGATTTGGAATGAGTAGGGTCACTACCCTCCAACCGGAATCACACAGAAATGGGATCTTATTTCAATCCTCCAATTAGATTTGGAATAGGTAGAAGCACTACCCTCTAACCGGAATCACACAGAAATCATAACAACATTAAGCATACCACATATAATAACCACATAAACATTCATGCCTCAAGTAAAACTAAATAATCGAAGCGATTAAACACATTCAAAACATCTTTGCATCATTTCCATCCCAATGTAAAAACATTAAAAGTGGGACTATGAAACTCACCTGATGCTTTGCTTCCAAAAAGGATCCAACAAAACTTCGCAAAATTTCACGAACAATCTAAACAATTAAACACATTATAAGCTACCATCAATTAGGCATTCAACCCTATATGATGTAACCTCAACAATGATGGATATCTAAGCTATCTACCACTATTCCCTACTCGTTTTAATCCTTTTCCAACTCCGACACATACCCTTTACCCTTCAATGTTATATTTTAAACTTTTTGGTTTTAAGCAGAATTTTACTCTTACTTGCACGCCCTAAACGCACAACTTAAACACTCCCATAATTCAAACATGAGAGTTTTTGAAACCTAAGGTCCGTGAGTCCCGATACTAGTCTTTGTGGGGTGTCAAAAGCCTGGTCACTTAACCACAAGGTTGGGATGTGCCGAGACGAAAGTTGCTACATGGGATGATCTCGCCTTCAAACTCATTATTCTCAGGTGGAACGTGAAACATAGAATGTTGCAAAACATTGATCCATGGTTGAAATTCAAAATAGCACATACACCTAAGATATAATAATTGTCGGGAGTGAAAAATTTACAAGTTGCAAATATGAGTAGTGTTAGCATCTTAACTCATAATTAACGGTGATTTCGTTTTAAGCTTGGTTTGGAATAAGTAAAAAGTCAGGAACGATGAATTTATCCTTTTTGGGGCATTCTCGGATCGAAATGCATCTTGTTCTATGATCCCTTAAAGTTATAAAATAACGAAAGTCAAACGTTCTAGTTAGTTGCTTCATATGAAAACTACAAAAAAATGAGAAAAATAAAAAATAAAAAAATATGTGTAGGAATAAGTGTATAAATGGTAAAAACGAGGCTTTTCGAAACTTATGAGTCTTTAATTCCCTTGATAAACACTTTGCTACTTTTCAAGGTTATTAGTCGAGGGGGATCGAGATTCTTAGTTTCTAAGTGCTTACTTCATAGCATTGCGTGAGGACACAGCAATGTCTTAGTATGGGGGATTTTGGTATACGTTTAAGTACACATACCTTTCACCATTAAAACCGGACTTAAATGACAAAAAACGTACCAAAAATACATTGTATTTGTATGTTTTCAGTTATTTTGTGCAGGAAACGGATATCCGACAAAAGGACGAAAAATCAAGCAAAAACGGACAAAACCAAGCACGAAATGGAAAAGCGTGGAAAAGCCAAAGTCAAATCAAAGCCAAAGTCCAAGAAAGACAAAGTCAACGGTCAAAACCTGAGCCGACACCGAGGAATACTTGATGGGCCCACCCGAACCTATCTAATGGGCCGGACAAGCCCATTAGTATATTACATGAAGACTTTAAGCCTAAGTTTAAATAAAAAGGCCCATTTTCTTTTTATTATTATAGCCGGCCCAAACTGCTAAGGCCCATTCCCATTTAACTTTTGTTAGTCCCTTTAGGGACTAACTTTGCAAAACTTCAACATACTTTGAGGGGGCATTTCTGCCATCCCCCAAAGTTGAATCCACCACAAGGGACCTTTGTTGAAAGATATACATACACCTTGGAGGGCTTGTTTTGCCAACTCCACAAACCTTTCCCCTGCACCCTCAAACAAACAGACATAAACCCCTCTTTCTCGCCAATGAACAGTACCCAAGTACTGTTCATTGTCTCCTACCTCCAGCAAACAAACAAAAACTCATTAAAACTATAAACCCCACACCCCACATGGATTAATGAACACCTTGGCAATCCCCAACTCCCTCATCCGGCAAAAGAAAATGACAAGAAATCAATGGTCAAGATTAATTTGCTTGGGGAACTACTCAAAATGGACGGCATAGATGGTGATTATGGCTCACTCACACAATGCTATGAAGTAAGCACTTAGAAACTAAGAATCTCGATCCCCCTCGACTAATAATCTTGAAAAGTAGCAAAGTGTTCACCAAGGGAATTAAAGACTCACAAGTTTTGAAAAGCCCCGTCTTTACCATTTTTAAATATATACACTTATTCCTACACATATTTTTGTATTTTTCATTTTTCTCATTTTTTTGTAGTTTTCATATTAAGCAACTAATTAGAACGTTTGACTTTCGTTATTTTCTAACTTTTAGGGATCATAGAACAAGATGCATTTCGATCCGAGAATGCCCCAAAAAGGATAAATTCATTGACCTGACTTTTTACTTATTCCAAACCAAGCTTAAAACAAAATCACCGTTAATTATGAGTTAAGATGCTAACACTACTCATATTTGCAACTTGTAAATTTTTCACTCCCGACAATTATTATATCTTAGGTGTATGTGCTATTTTGAATTTCAACCATGGATCAACGTTTTGCAACATTCTATGTTTCACGTTCCACCCGAGAATAATGAGTTTGAAGGCGAGATCATCCCATGTAGCGACTTTCGTCTCGGCACATCCCAACCTTGCGG
>BQNB010143009.1:6390-17050 GCA_026074375.1 Tanacetum coccineum | reverse complement strand
AACTTTCGTTATCATTTGAACCTTTCATCGGGTATAAACCCTTTACCCAAAACAAGATACCTTTGGCGAGCAAATTTGCGCGACATAACTTTCGTCATCATTTAAGCATTTCATCGCGTATTAACTCTTTACCCAAAACAAGAAACCTTTGGCGAGCAGATTTGCTCGACATAACTTTCGTCATCATTTGAGCATTTCATCGGGTGTAAACCCTTACCCAAAACAAGATACCTTTGGCGAGCAAATTTGCTATACATAACTTTTTGGGTAAAAGGGAATGGTTGTGTGTGGGGTGATGCGCCGATGTCGAATCAAGAAACCCTAATCGTATGGTTAGGGTTTTGATTTTTCATTCATTATCTTTTCTAATTTCGATGTTGGTTTTTTAAATGGCGAAATCAAGAAACCCTAAATTTGATTTAGGGTTTGACTGTTACTGAATATTTTTTCTAGTTTCGTTATGGTGTTGATCGATGATCAACATCAAGGATGGACGTATGCTTATGCATGGTTTGGTCATAGCTGGTTGCTGTATGGCATATCTTCGGTATAAAACCTTACCAAAAACAAGATACCTTTGGCGAGTCCAGATTTTCACGATCTAACTTTCATTGACCTTTCAACATTTCAATTCGAATATAAACCCTTTACCAAAAACAAGATAACCTTTGGCAAGTAGATTTACTCGATATTAACTATCGTCATCATTTGAGCATTATCATACAGGTATAAACCCTTTTACCCAAAACAGATACCTTTGGTCGAGCAAATTTTGCTCGATATAACTACCGTCATCATTTTACATTTAAATAGGTATAAACCCTTTACCCAAAACAAGATACCTTTGGCGAGTATATTTGCTCGACACAACTTTCGTCATCATTTGAGTATTTCATTGGGTATAAACCCTTTACCCAAAACAAGATACCTTTGACGAATATATATGCTCGACATAACTATCATCATCATTTGAGTATTTCATCGAGTATAAACATTTTACCCAAAACAAGATACCTTTGGCGAGCAGATTTTCTCGACTTAACTTTCGTCATCATTTGATCATTTCATCGGGTATAAACCCTTTACCCAAAATAAGATACCTTTGGCGAGCAAATTTGCTCGACATAACTACCGTCATTATTTGAGCATTTCATCAAGTATAAACCCTTTACCCAAAACAAGATACCTTTGGCGAGCAATTTTACTCGGCATAACTTTCGTAATCATTTGAGCATTCCCAGCAATAAACCTTTTCCCAAAACAAGATTTACCTTTGGCGAGCAGAATGGTTGCTCGACATAACTTTTGTCATCATTTTAGCATTTCGTCGGGAATAAACCCTTTACCAAAAACAAGATACCTTTGGTGAGCAGATTTGCTCGACATAACTTTCGTCATCATTTGAGCATTTCATCCGGTATAAACCGTTTACCCAAAACAAGATACCTTTGGCGAGTAGAATTGCTCGACATAACTATCGTCATCCATTTGAGCATTTTCATGCGGGTAATATAACCTTTACCTAAAACAAGATACCTTTGGCGAGCAGATTTGCTCGACATAACTATCGTCATCATTTGAGCATTTCATCAGGTATAAACCCTTTACCCAAAACAAGATACCTTTGGCGAGCAGATTTGCTCGACATAACTTTCATCATCATTTGAGCATTTCATCGGGTATAAACCCTTTACCATAACAAGATACCTTTGGCTAACAGATTTGCTCGACATAACTTTCGTCATCATTTGAGCATTTCATCGGGTATAAACCCTTTACCCAAAACAAGATACCTTTGGCGAGCAAATTTGCTCGACATAACTTTCGTCATCATTTGAGCATTTCATCGGGTATAAACCCTTTAACCAAAACAAGATACCTTTGGCGAGCAGATTTGCTTGACATAACTTTCGTTATCATTTGAGCATTTCATCGAGTATAAACCCTTTACCCAAAAACAAGATACCTTTGGCGAGCAAATTTGCTCGACATAACTTTCGTCATCATTTGAGCATTTCATCGGGTATAAACCCTTTACCCAAAACAAGATACCTTTGGCGAGCAGATTTGCTGGACATAACTTTCATCATCATTTGAGCATTTCATCAGGTATAAACCCTTTACCAAAACAAGATACCTTTGGCTAACAGATTTGCTCGACATAACTTTCGTCATCATTTGAGCATTTCATCGGTTTCGTATAAACCCTTTACCAAATAAAGATACCTTTGGCGAGCTGATTTGTTTGACATAACTTTCATCATCATTTAAGCATTTAATTGGGTATAAACCTTTTACCCAAAACAAGATACCTTTCGCGAGCAAATTTGCTCGACATAACTTTCGTCATCATTTGAGTATTTCATCGGGTATAAACCCTTTACCCAAAACAAGATACATTTGGCCAGCAGATTTGTTTGACATAACTTTCGTCATCATTTGAGCATTTCATCAAGTATAAACCCTTTACCCAAAACAAGATACCTTTGGCGAGCAGATTTGCGGAACATAAATTTCATCATCCTTTGAGCATTTCATCGGGTATAAACCCTTTACCATAACAAGATACCTTTGGCTAACAGATTTGCCCGACATAACTTTCGTTATCATTTGAGCATTTCATCGGGTATAAACCCTTTACCCAAAACAAGATACGTTTGGCGAGCAGATTTGCCCGACATAACTTTCGTCATCATTTGAGCAATTCATCGGCTATAACCCTTTATCTAAAACAAGATACCTTTGGCAGATTTGCCCAACATAAGTTTTGTCATCATTTGAGCATTTCATCGGGTATAAACCTTTTGCCCAAAACAAGATACCTTTGGTGAGCAGATTTGCTCGACATAACTTTTGTCATCATTTGAGCATTTCATCGGGTATAAACCCTTTACCCAAAACAGGATACCTTTGGCGAGCAGATTTGCTTGACATAACTTTCGTCATCATTTGAGCATTTCATCGGGTATAAACCCTTTTCCCAAAACAAGATACCTTTGGCGAGCAGATTTGCTCGAAATAACTTTCGTCATCATTTGAGCATTTCATCAGGTATAAACCTTTTACCCAAAACAAGATACATTTGGTTAGCAGATTTGCTCGACATAACTTTCGTCATCATTTGAGCATTTCATCGGTTATAAACCCTTTACCCAAAACAAGATACCTTTGGCGAGCAGATTTGCCCGACATAACTTTCGTCATCATTTAAGCAATTCATCGGCTATAAACCCTTTACCCATTTGGCGAGCAGATTTGCTCAACATAACTTTCATCATCATTTGAGCATTTCATCGGTGACAAAACCTTTACCCAAAACAAGATACCTTTGGCGAGCAAATTTGCTCGACATAACTTTCGTCATCATTTGAGCATTTCATCGGTTATAAACCCTTTACCCAAAACAAGATACCTTTGGCGAGCAGATTTGCCCGACATAACTTTCGTCATCATTTAAGCAATTCATCGGCTATAAACCATTTACCCCAAACAAGATACCATTGGCGAGCAGATTTGCTCGACATAACTTTCGTCATCAAGGCTGGAATGGTTGAAGGACTTCAGTTCTGATTTGGTCAGGATCCTTGGAAGTTTATCAAAGGTTATGCAAAATGTTTCAAGTAGAGAAGTTATGTTGCAGTTAAAGTATGCTGATATATGTTTCAAGTATGATTGGTAATTTTAGGTTCTCAATTTTAAAGATTTATGGTTAGTAACCAAGTGTGGGCAGGTTAGAGTATAAAAGAATAAGCAAGTTTTGTTATCTACATACATAGTGATTTGGTTACAAGTTTAAGAGCAAAGTTACTGATTAGTGATAGAGTTATCTAGAGAAATAGTTGTTATTGTAAGTTTTTTGGTATTTCATTTTTTGTATAAGGCTTAGGGTTTGTCCAAGGCCTTGTTTTGTTTTAGTCAAGTGAATGTTTCAGAAGGGGTTTGTCCATCTTAGATATTACTTGGGTTTTGTTTGTAAATAACCTTGCATTTTAATATATTTATTTTACAGTTAAAAAAAACTTTCGTCATCATTTGAGCATTTCATCGGCTATAAACCCTTTACCCCAAACAAGATACCTTTGGCGAGCAGATTTGCTCGACATAACTTTTGTAAACATTTGAGCATTTCATCGGTTATAAACCCTTTACCCAAAACAAGATACATTTGGCGTGCAGATTTGCCCGACATAACTTTCGTCATCATTTAAGCAATTCATCGGCTATAAACCCTTTACCCCAAACAAGATACCTTTGGCGAGCAGATTTGCTCGACATAACTTTCGTCATCATTTGAGCATTTCATCGGGTATAAACCCTTTACCCAAAACAAGATACCTTTGGCGAGCAGATTTGCTCGACATAACTTTCGTCATCATTTGAGCATTTCATCGGGTATAAACCCTTTACCCAAAACAAGATACCTTTGGCGAGCAGATTTGCTCGACATAACTTTCGTCATCATTTGAGCATTTCATCGGGTATAAACCCTTTACCCAAAACAAGATACATTTGGCGAGCAGATTTGCTCGACATAACTTTCGTCATCATTTGAGCATTTCATCGGGTATAAACCTTTTACCCAAAACAAGATACATTTGGTTAGCAGATTTGCTCGACATAACTTTCGTCATCATTTGAGCATTTCATCGGGTATAAACCCTTTACCCAAAACAAGATACCTTTGGCGAGCAGATTTGCCCGACATAACTTTCGTCATCATTTGAGCATTTCATCGGGTATAAACCCTTTACCCAAAACAAGATTTGCTCGCAAGTATTCATGTATATGTATTTTTGGCCCTGTAGACCCAACCAATCGTATTTCGACCTGTTATAACGTTCGTTTGCCCAGTGATAGCTAATCACCCGAACGGGGATTCACACCCGAATAGATCTATTTCGTCATCATTTTGACATTTCATCGGGTATAAACCCATTACCCATAAACCAATGATACCTTTGGCGAGCTGATTTGCTCGACATAACTTTCGTCATCATTTGAGCATTTCATTGGCTATAAACACTTTACCCAAAACAAGATACCTTTGGCGAGCAGATTTGCTCGACATAACTTTCGTCAACATTTGAGCATTTCATCAGGTATAAACCCTTTACCCAAAATAAGATACATTTGGCGAGCAGATTTGCCCGACATAACTATCGTCATCATTTGAGCATTTCATCAAGTATAAACCCTTTACCCAAAACAAGATACCTTTGGCGAGCAGATTTGCCCGACATAACTTTCGTCATCATTTGAGCATTTCATCGGGTATAAACCCTTTACCCAAAACAAGATACCTTTGGCGAGCAGATTTGCCCGACATAACTATCGTCATCATTTGAGCATTTCATCAAGTATAAACCCTTTACCCAAAACAAGATACCTTTGGTGAGCAGATTTGCCCGACATAACTATCGTCATCATTTGAGCATTTCATCGGGTATAAACCCTTTACCCAAAACAAGATACCTTTGGCGAGCAGATTTGCTCGACATAACTTTCGTCATCATTTGAGCATTTCATCGGGTATAAACCCTTTACCCAAAACAAGATACCTTTGGCGAGCAGATTTGCTTGACATAACTTTCGTCATCATTTGAGCATTTCATCGGGTATAAACCTTTTACCCAAAACAAGATACATTTGGTTAGCAGATTTGCTCGACATAACTTTCGTCATCATTTGAGCATTTCATCGGGTATAAACCCTTTACCCAAAACAAGATACCTTTGGCGAGCAGATTTGCTTGACATAACTTTCGTCATCATTTGAGCATTTCATCGGGTATAAACCCTTTACCCAAAACAAGATACCTTTGGCAAGCAGATTTGCTCGACATAACTTTCGTCATCATTTGAGCATTTCACCGGGTATAGAGCTTTTACCCAAACCAAGAAACATTTGGTTAGCAGATTTGCTCGACATAACTTTCGTCATCATTTGAGCATTTCATCGGTTATAAACCCTTTACCCAAAACAAGATACCTTTGGCGAGCAGATTTGCCCGACATAACTTTCGTCATCATTTAAGCAATTCATCGGCTATAAACCCTTACCCCATTAGAGGCGAGAGCAGATTTGCTCGACATAACTTTCTTCATCATTTGAGCATTTCATCAGTTACAAAACCTTTACCCAAAACAAGATTCCTTTGGCGAGCAAATTTGCTCGACATAACTTTCGTCATCATTTGAGCATTTCATCGGTTATAAACCCTTTACCCAAAACAAGATACCTTTGGCGAGCAGATTTGCTCGACATAACTTTCGTCAATCAATTAAGCAATTTCATCGCGCTATAAACCCTTTACCCAAAACAAGATACCTTTGGCGAGCAGATTTTCTCGACATAACTTTCATCATCAAGGCTGGAATGGTTGAAGGACTTCAGTTCTGATTTGGTCAGGATCCTTGGAAGTTTAAATGTCCAGGTTTTAAAGGCTTGTTGTATGACTCATAAGGTGTATCAAATGTAATGCAAAATGTTTCAAGTAGAGAAGTTATATTGCAGTTCAAGTATGCTAATATATGTTTCAAGTATGATTGGTAATTTCAGGTTCTCAATTTTAAAGATTTATGGTTAGTAACCTAGTGTGGGCAGGTTAGAGTATAAAAGAATAAGCAAGTTTTGTTATCTACATACATAGTGATCATGTTACAAGTTTAAGAGCAAAGTTAGTGATTAGTGATAGAGTTATCTAGAGAAATAGTTGTTATTATAAGTTTTTTGGTATTTCACTTTTTGTTTTAGGCTTGGGGTTTGTCCAAGGCCTAGTTTTTATTTTGTCAAGTGATTATCTCAGAAGGGGTTTGTCCTTCTTAGATATTTTCTTGGGCTTTGTTTGTAAATAACCTTGCATTTTAATATATTTATTTTATAGTTAAAAAAAACTTTCGTCATCATTTGAGCATTTCATCGGCTATAAACCCTTTACCCCAAACAAGATACCTTTGGCGAGCAGATTTGCTCGACATTACTTTTGTAAACATTTGAGCATTTCATCGGTTATAAACCCTTTACCCAAAACAAGATACCTTTGGCGAGCAGATTTGCCCGACATAACTTTCGTCATCATTTAAGCAATTCATCGGCTATAAACCCTTTACCCCAAACAAGATACCTTTGGCGAGCAGATTTGCTCGACATAACTTTCGTCATCATTTGAGCATTTCATCGGCTATAAACCCTTTACCCAAAACAAGATACCTTTGGCGAGCAGATTTGCTCGACATAACTTTCGTCATCATTTGAGCATTTCATCAGTTACAAAACTTTTACCCAAAACAAGATACCTTTGGCGAGCAGATTTGCTCGACATAACTTTCGTCATCATTTGAGCATTTCATCGGGTATAAACCCTTTACCTAAAACAATACCTTTGCAAGCAGAATTTGCTCCTACATAACTTTCGTCATCATTTGAGCTTTTCATCGGCTATAAACCCTTTACACAAAACAAGATACCTTTGGCGAGCAGATTTGCTCGACATAACTTTTGTAAACATTTGAGCATTTCATCGGGTATAAACCCTTTACCCAAAACAAGATACCTTTGGCGAGCAGATTTGCCCGACCTAACTTTCGTCATCATTTGAGCATTTCATCGAGTATAAACCCTTTACCCAAAACAAGATACCTTTGGCGAGCAGATTTGCCCGACATAACTATCGTCATCATTTGAGCATTTCATCGGGTATAAACCCTTTACCCAAAACAAGATACCTTTGGCGAGCAGATTTGCTCGACATAACTTTTGTCATCATCTGAGCATTTCATCGGGTATAAACCCTTTACCCAAAACAAGATAATTTTAGCGTGCAGATTTGCCCGACATAACTTTCGTCATCATTTAAGCAATTCATCGGCTATAAACCCTTTATCCAAAACAAGATACCTTTGGCGAGCAGATTTGCTCGACATAACTTTCGTTATCATTTGAGCATTTCATAAGGTATAAACCCTTTACCCAAAATAAGATTTGCTCGCAAGTATTCATGTATATGTATTTTTGGCCCTGTAGACCCAACCAATCGTATTCCGACCTGTTATAACGTTCGTTTGCCCAGTGATAGCTAATCACCCGAACGGGGATTGTCAATCCCGAATATATCTATTTTATAACATTCGCGTGGACAACATGCTATAACGTTAGTTTGCCAGTGATAGCTAATCACCCGAACGGGGATTCACACCCGAATAGATCTATTTCATAATATTCTCGCTCACCCTCTAAGTGATTTACAGTTCATGAAGCTATGACGTAGACTTATATATACCCATCACAGGTGTCCCCTCCAAGAACACCCGGGCATTTATTTAAAGAATATGTACTCTCGTTACCGGTGTCCCCTCCAAATTCCACCTAGGCTTTGGAAAGATAACTCGAAAACATTCAACCTAGGCTTTTGAAACATATTATTTTAGTAGAATATGAGTGATGTATGGCCCCGTGAAGTCAAGAAAACCCAAATTCCAGCAAGCTATTTTCTAAAACTTTTAATGTAAAACACTTGTAAACTTGTTTGTAATGTATATTTTGAACCTAGAAAACCTTAGACTCAAGCATAGTATGGTGATAAAAATATTTATAAAACCCATATGCATGTAGTTCATAATCATATGTATGAGACTCCTAAAGGAGTGCCTTAACTTATGGGGAATGAGGAGTGGTGACGGGCTATGGGGGGGATAGGAGCGCTGGGTGAGCGTGAGGGTGGGTTGTGCGGATCAGTGAGACTGTCTGGGGCGGTGTTATGGAGCGTTATCTACAGCGTGAGCAGAGGATCAAGCTTTTCGAGTTTTCTTTAGAGCGAGTGGCGGAGGAGAGGGTGTCAGCATCATCACTCCTCATTCACGCACTAGTCATCAAAAAAACTACGCGCACACTGATTGTACAGGAATGTAGACGGTACAATAACATTATATCTACTGTGTGGTGCTCATTGAAACACTACACACTTCATCTAGACAAATGTAATTCTTCAATGAGAAACAGTACTTGGGTGAAAAACATTACTCAATTGCTGGTGTCGCGTAGCGCAGCATAATTAACACCTCAGTTTGCGATGACACCACACGAGTCCTACTACGAGACCTTAATTAAGCTAATTAGATACGCTAATCTGCCTAATGATGTAGCGTACTACTATTGAATACGATACTTTGTAGCGCGAGCGCGCTAGTAGTAACTATCATGAACCGTTAATTACTTTGTGTAAGCATGAATGCAATGAATAGATCTATTGGGGTTGACACCCCCGTCCATAATCTGGTTTCTTACATGTCCAGAGGGTGCATTTCATTTGAGGTATACTGGGGTGTTTTGGCAAAACATCAAATTTCAGGGCACATATCTAACAGACTGGGGTCATACGTAATGTTAAGGCTTCGTGTCATGAGCATAGTGCAATAGTAATATTGTTTTGTGATATTGTATGTGTTATAAAAGTCACACACACTCAGAAACCTTATGGTCCACGCTGATATTTTACTAAAACCTATTAACTCACCAACTTTATGTTGATATTTTAGCATGTATTTTCTTAGGTCAATAACTTACATGGCTAGCATCATGGAGTCTCATTGTTAGTGTCACCCATTGCGGTTGCGTCACATGGAGATATCCTGCAAAAACTTTGTTCATTTGATTACCTTTTGAAATAATTTATCTTTTGTGTTAAAACTATATTGGTTGAAAACTTATTTTACGTAATGTATCAAATGAACAACTTTTTAAACGACTCATATATAGGTCGTTCTTTATATCTCGTGTTCGTGTGCTATGAACGTCACGCCCCCGTTACCTTTCCGCTGCAATATTTTAGGGGTGTGATACAAAGACTCTCGTTACACGCCATTTCCACCTGCGACAAACTTTACGACAAGTATCATACACAACTAACACATCCACATGAGACTCCATAATAGCACACACACACTCAAGTTATTATCATTCATAACCTGATGAACCTCTTTTTGTTTAGAGGACCGTTTCAGACCCCTTCTGTTCCAAGAGGCAACACTAAACATCAAAAACCATATATTCAGAAGTGCTTGCCCTTGTTTTGGACCACTTAACAAATTGAGATATTAATCAAAAACATTTTCAAATTCCTCCTCACTATCCTCATCTAACAATTCATATGGGTTAGAAGTGGAAATATTAGAAGAGTTATAAGGAAAACTTACCTTCTCCTTTGCCTTTGAACCACCATTCTTACCATTCTAACTATCACTTGAGGATGAGGGTTTATCATTTGCCTTAGAAGGCTGATTCTTTGAGATTATTAGAGCATTAATCAAACCAGGTTTAGATGTATTACTCACATTAGGAGCTCCCGTTTGTGGCACACTAATTGAAGCCTTTGGCACATACCTAAAATTCGGTTTAACCGATTGTCCACCAATCTTAACACCACTACGGTTAGTAGAGTTATTATTGGAACCAGTTTTACCATTCCTCCTTTTGTAAGCACCGTTTAGAAACCATCGTCTGACTTTTCAACGATAGGAGTAACCGTTATATTCTTAGGGAATTGCTTAAGCTCATGATAAAAAAAATTCGTAGATCACAACGAGGTGGCTTCTACTCGTACTCAACATGAACCGTCTCCTCAGGAAAATCAAATCCATCAACAAAGGAATACCCATGGTAACAC
>BQNB010143008.1:0-17050 GCA_026074375.1 Tanacetum coccineum | reverse complement strand
CCTCTACTTGTATTTTAACTAAATTGCAAATTCAGTCCTTGTCTTTTATCTGCTTGTAAAATAACTTTGGGAAATGGCAAATTCAGTCCCAAAAGTTGTCTTTTCTGCTTCAGTTTCTCGGAGTTGACTCTGATTTTGTCGGGTTGACTTTGACTGTTTGACTTTTCTGATGACTTGGTTGACTTTCTGGCTTCGATTCGGCTTTGTCTTTTCACACTTTTCTATTCCGTGCTCAGTTTTGTCGTTTTTGACTTTGTTTTTCGTCCTTTTGTGTGATATCCGTTTCCTACACAATACAAATGCAAAACAAACATATATTTGGCAGTTTTTGTCTGTTTTTGGTCATTTAAGCTCGTTTTTAATGGAAAAAAGTATGTGTAATTAAGCACATACCAGACATCGTTCTAGATTCTCTAGACGAATATCTATAAATCGATAATAAAACTGCTCGTGATTGTCTCGCTGCTTTCTGTAATGAGATTATGGAGTTATATAGCGAGGAGTATTTACGAAAGCCTACACAAACCGATGTTGAAAACTTTATGCTTTTCGTAAGGAGAAACATGGGTTTCTCGGTATGTTAGAAAACATTGTTTGTACGAAATGGGCTTGGGCTCAATGCCAAGTTGGACTTCGCAATCAATTCTGTAAGGGTGATTCCGGACTAGATCCATTCATTTTATTAGAAGCGGTTGCCTCACAAGATTTATAGATTTGGCATGCGTTCTTTGGTGTTGCAGGGTCGAACAATGACATCAACGTTATACATCAATCGCCTCTTTCAAACGATCTCAAAGATGGGAAAGCACCAGAGCTTCCATTTGTGGATAACGACGTTAATTATAGATGAGGATACTATCTTACTAACGGGATATATCCGAAATAGGTTTTTCTTATTAATTTAATTTTACAGCAAGGCTCAAATGATACGAAGCGAATAAGATATAAACAAGTGCATGAAGCAGCAAGAAAAGATGTGAAACGATCGTTTAGTGTGCTAAAAAAAGTGGGCTATAATAAAAACTCCCGCACAGTCGCATCTTATTACGAAATTGATGTACACTTGCATCTTATTACATAATATGATTCTAAAAGACATAAAGAATTCAACCTCTCCTAAGTTTTTTCCTGAGGAACAACATCCTATAGATGATCTTGTACGATCGGAAGAAGATATGTTACAAGTTATCAGAGATATGATCAGCTCAGAAACTCATTGTAACACCCCCAAAATGGCTCGCAGCGGAATATGAGTCAGGGGGCGTGTTACTTCATAGATCAACAACACAAGATATATATAGAACGACCATTAAAAGTCATAAAAACAGATACATTGGATTTTATCAAAATTCTGTTACAAAAAGCCCAAAGCTTAACTTGTTCGACATTAATAGTACCAAGATACTAGTTCGTAACACATTTTCCTAAAAACATATGCAACCAAATCTTTAGCATTATATCCCAAAACATATAATCACCAATGTATCCCAGCACCTCGTGCCTATTGACCTCCTGAAAAACATTGCTTTAAAACGTCAACAATAATGTTGGTGAATTCATAGGTTTAATAAATCGTATAATGCAGGACCACAAGATCACCCATTTGTATGATAATGCAACAGATGCAGACATCACATAAATGCAATTACGTTCGCCCTAAGCTCATGACACTGAAGCTCGACAATATATTGCAATGTAAAATTGCCCACAATGCCCGTATGGATGTTCTAACCCGCAACATCCCCAGTCTGACATGGTATACGTTCGTTATCCGGCATACCGGCACAGTGAGCATGACTCACCCGAACGGGGATGTCAATCCCAAATAGATCTATTCATAACATTCGCGCTTACCCTCCAGGTAATTAACCAGTTCATGATAATGGGCTCAACTTGGGTTATCGCTACTTAGGCAACACGTAATCATAATATAAAATTTATCACTTGTGTCCAAAGTATAAAACATTGCATGTTTCTCACCCTAAAAACTTATAAAACAAATCATTTAAAACATAGGGCTATGAACTCACCTCGAGTGAGTAAATTGATAATGAAATATCCCAAATGAAAACGGGTCACGCTAACGCCCGAATGCAACCTAGTTAATATAGGTCGTATGAGTACTCAAGTACTTTGACTAACAACTACCATATATAATCCTTTTTAGTTACATCATACTATCGTTCGAGCTATCATAATCAAGAGGTCATGTGTTGGGAATTCTGATTTGATGATTACAAAATCTTATATGCAATAATGAAGAAAGAAGAAACAACAAGGACTTAATATGTAATATTAGGTTAGCTTAATATGTAAGCTAGGTTTTTATTGTAAACCCTAGCCTCTCTAGTTTATAAAGAGGGACAGGGCGTCTGGTTTAGGTATCAATCCAGAAAGGTGTGTGTATCCTGTGTGGTTCAATGAGAGTCTAGACACAAAAGAAAACATGTGAGACATATAGTTAGATAGTTAATAGATAGTTATAGACGTCTATGTATTAGCCTCAAGAATCATTTGATTCCTGTTATTGTTGAGTAATCGTTCTATGATTTGATCACATAGAATTGAGGCTGTGTTGAATAAAAGAAAACCTTGTTTGTTAACATTGATGTTCTTATTCCGCTTTGTTTTTATAACTTATGAACATTGATATTATCCTAGATAAAGGTCTAAACAACCTGAGCTTAAACGATCTATGGAATGTTTGGTTTCCACAATTGGTATCAGAGCCTCGTGGCTCTCGATCTAAGATGTTACAAGGTTGTTTTGCAAGTCGTGTTCTTGGTGGAAAGAAGGTTCATGCTTCTGTTCTAAGCTATGGCAATTTTTGGTATTTTTAGGGTTTTTGCGACACTTTGAAAAGTGTTCGTATTTGTTTTTGGGGATGAAGCAAAGGAAGTTAAAACCCTAATTCTGCTCGTTACGTATATGGCTTCCAAAGTGATGATTTAGTGACTAAAAAGTGTCACTAAAAGGGCGTCGTCTGGATACTTAAAAAAAAAGGGTATCCAGATCATGTGATTATATTGAAACAATAGGTTGGCAACGTCAAGAGAAGGTTGATGTTTCGGTTCTTAAAAGGAGCAGCAGCATCAAAAACGCAAGAAAAAGTAACAGCAGGTATGTGATGGTTAGTACTGCTACATATTGGTTAGTACTGCCAATAAAATTTTTGTACTGCTTGTTATTACGTTGAGCTGTTGAGTCAAGGGAGAGGTTATTGTTGCTTGGCTCATGGGTTAATGCTGCTTGTTGAGTTGATTACAACTGTTTGGACTCGAAGTTGTACTTGTACTGTTACAAGGTGTCGTATGCAACAAGCAAAGGAAAGTTTATGCTGCTCGTATATTATTAATGTTGCCAAGTCTATTGTTAGTGCTGCCAAGGTTAATTAATACTGCTCGTTGATATTTACTACTGCCAAGAATATTATTAATGCCGCTTCTATGCGTTAATGCTGCTAATCTTGAAAGTTAATACTGCCAGCATTAAAAGTTAATACTGCCAGCATCAGAAGTTAATACTGCCAGTAGTAATTTCAAGTGTTAATACTGCTTGGGTTTTCGAACTGTACACTTAATGCTGCTGCTTGATTTTTAGTACTGCTAGGTTTAAAAAGCAGTTACTACTATTCTTATTGGTCGTGGTTTATTAAGTTTGTACTGCTAGCATTAAGAGCAGTTAGTTAGTACTGCTTGGAGCTTAATGGAGTTAATACTGCTAAGGTATAAAAGCAGTTACTACTGTTATTATTGTTGGTTAATACTGCTAGCGTTAAAAAGCAGTTACTACTGCTTGTGGTAAAAGCAGTTAGCTACTACTGCTTGGGATTAAAAAGTTAATACTGCTTCATGATATTAATACTGCTATTGAATTTAAGCAGTTAATACTGCTCGGGTTCAATAAAGTTAATACTGCTTCCTATGTTAATACTGTTTGGGTTAAAGGAAGTTAGTACTGCTAGAAGCAATTACAACTGCTAGCCTTGTCCGATAAAAGAAGTTAGTACTGCTAGCTTTGACAGATATCGGATAACACACACATAAGAGTTTGGTTTTTGGTTCTTAAATGTTTAAAGGCTCGTATTTATTGGATTAATTGATTATGAAGAAGATTGTTTATCACTTATTTGAAGATGAAGTGGATTTTTCAGATGCGTGTTCTTATTATATCTTTTGGTCTTGGAGATAACTTGTTCGTGCTTTCATGGTTTTATTGATAAAGACTTGATTAATCTAGTTTTTACCTGATGTAAGGAGGTACGTTGTAGTACTCACAGGTATTTACTATCACTTAAAGGAGTTACGTTGTTGTGCTCAGTGTCTCATAGAAGATGAGGATTTTATCAAGAGATCGAGGTCTACTTATAAAACGAAGAAGAAGATTATGAGTTCTTATCATATTATAGTGCAAGACATAAGATACAAGTTTGGGATATTCTACTTCTACATCAAATTTGTTATACTTAGTTTTCTTCATCAGTGATCATTACATAGAGCCTACAGAATTTGAAGATTCAAGAGATGGTTAACATATGGGTTTCAGGGGAAGCTTAATTGACCAAATGTTTAACCATCAGGATTTGTACATGCACCACTTGAGGGGAAGTGTTTCATTACTACTGCTGATCTTTATTACTACTGCTAGTTTATATTTCTACTGCTCAGATTCATTTTTCTTAATTGTGCGTCATGGAGGGCAATTTGAGTATTGGAAGGCTGGATTAGTAGTTGTGATATATGATTTGTAGCTGTTATGATCCAAGTTGCATATCTACAGAAGACCCCTATTCGATGATTACAAAAAGGGGAAGAAGATGACAGGTTTATTGATTTGCAGCTTATTATGTGTGGTGGCATGATCATAAGTTAAGGGGAAGCTATCTACAAAGGAAGATTTTGTTTCATTCAGGGAGATGATTACATCTCAACTTCAGGGGAAGCTTTGGCTTTATGATGAAGTTCGTACACGACTTTGTTTATTTTGTCATCATTAAATAGGGGAAGATTGTTGGGATTCTTGATTTGATGAGACAAAATAAATAAAAGAATAAAACAAAAGGACTAAATCTGGCAATTATGTAATTCTACAAAGATGGAAGATTTTGAAGAATTAATGAAGATTTGGTCAAAGATTTACAAGATAAAGATTAGGAAAGTATTTAATGTGATTTAAATAGTTTCCTTATCTAATTGATTTACTTCCTTTGTAAGTCATGATCTCTCCCTATATAAAGAGATCATAGACACATAGTTTAGGTGTGCACAGAAAAACGTGTGTGTGTGTAAACACGTAGAGATGTAGACGTCTAGTGGAGAAGTGTGTAGCCCCAAGGATCTTTGATCCCTGTTAGATTGTAACCGTTCTAGAGTTGATCGTCTAGAATTGGGGCTTGATGGAAACGTATGAATGGAAAACCTTGTTGAATATCTTTGTTCTTATTCCGCTTTGTTTTTATAACTTATGAACATTGATATTGTCCTAAATAAAGGTCTAAACAACCTGAGCTTCAACGATCTTTAGTTTTATCACATGCTCCTACTAAGCATTTTTTTAAAGAAATTAACCATTGAGAAGTAAAGACTTCATCCTCCTTTTCCAGCAGGTTCTAAGCACATCCTTAGGATGATTGTAAAACATGTGCTTCAGTCCACTGAACGTTTAGCTTTCCACATTGAACTCTGCTGCTAAGTTTTCTCAGCAGGGAGTTGGGTAACCTAGCATTCAGCGACTTGATTGGACTTTAATCCCATCCCTTCAGCAGACTTTGTAACCAAGTCTCTAGCCAATCTCTTTGTTAAGTGATCAGCTAAGTTTTGTTGAGACATCACAAACTTTATAGATATCACCCCATTCATGATCAGCTCACGAATCATGCTATGCCTGACACCTAAATGTCTAGACTTCTCATTGTAGTTTGATTGTTAGACAATTACATTACTGGAGATTATATATCACGGTTACTTTATAACCGCTGTATAAAAATGAGGTATTCAACAATTTCAACTTTTTTGGGCGGGATTTTCCCCCCTAAACGATTCTTTTTAGACTAACGTTTTTGACTATTTTATCTTTTCACTTTCTATTAGTAACACAAAGAAACTCAAATATGAAATATACCATGTGTTTTTTCTTTCTTTCATATTCTTTTCACAAACCTTCATCACTAGCATCCTTGAATTAAGCCGAATCGAAAGTTTAACCATCCATAAACTATATCATCACCATCAGTTTGGTATTAATTCTTCATAATCGCAAATGTATTTGACTCTTACTATGAACATGTTTAATTTGATTTGCTTTATTAGTTAACACTTAACGCATGCATAACTATGTTGCTAATATTATGTCCATTTAATTATTTGCTAATACTATGGTAATACGAATTCATAAAATTAAAAAAACTAGAATGAAAATATCTTTAAAAATCTAAAAAATATAAATAATTGGCAACATTTGTCCAAAATCTTCTCCATAACCCTCAAACAAACGGGCCAAAATTAATCTTCTCCACTTTTAAATTACAATCTTCTCCAAAATCTTCTCAAGCCCGATTTCAGCTGCTTTTTTAGAAATGTCTTTCACAACTTTGGGAATCTTCTCCCACTGACTGCCCATTGCCGCATCCTTTGCTCTTTCCTCCTTTGCTCTTGCTTCCTTTGTTATTGCGAACTTGAGACTTTATAGTTATTAATATATATATTGACTGCCCATTGCCGCATCCTTTGCTCTTTCCTCCTTTGCTCTTGCTTCCTTTGTTATTGCGACTCTCGCCTCCATTACATCCACTACAATATTCGATGCTTTCCCCAGCAACATTCCGACCCTTCTGCCAGCGACATGTCGCTGGGGAAACATATCCCCAGCGAAATGTCGTTGGGGAAAAGTTGATGGGGTAAGCTCGATGGCAAAACGTTCCCCAGCGACAATCCCCAGCGAAAAGTGGGCCCCATGTATTTTTTGGTCAAGGAATTGGTGCCACGGTGGCAGTATATTCCCCAGCGACATTTCGCTGGGGAAACGTCTGATTAAAACTAAATATTTATAGTTAATAATAAAATCTTAAGTTAATTGCAGACTTTTCCCCAGGCGACATGTCGCTGGGGAAAGTCCCCTTTGAGTTTGACTTTTCAACGCTATTTCGCCTCAGAGTTTTGTCCTAGCGGGATTTTCCCCAGCGACATGTCGCAGGGGAAGATGTCTACAAATTTTTTTTTATATACAGCCTGCACAGCAGCATTTTCAGATTTTTTCCGAAAAAAATCTGCCTGCACAGCAGGCATTTCCAGATTTTTCCGAAAAAATCTACCAAAACCTGTATACACTCTCAACAAACTTGTAACGAAAATACAAAGTCAAATAAACGCATCTCGCAATACAAAATACACCAAAACTTGTTACCAAAACCAAAATCTAATTATAGGGAAATCGGCCAAAAGCCGAATATGTAACACATGATAGTTTAGGAAAACAATCGTGATTGTAAGCCATACAAGGGAAACAATCATAGTCCACAAGATAAACATTAAAGAAAATAATGTACCATACTAATGAACATATAACACGACTAACTCGTGTCATCGCCACCATCCTCACCCCCCGTATCATCACCATCATCTCTATCACGCGCGCGACTCCCGCTGGCTCCACCTGAATCATATCTAGCAAAAGCATCTGCGAACCTGTTGTCGCTCCTCATCAAGCTCATCATGAAATCGACATCCCCTGCTTCTGGTCAACGGGTGGCGGTAATAGCACAGCCTAGAGCGAGGACCGTATCCCTGGATTACCGACCCACGCCAGGAATGTGGCCACGAAGCTTTCCGCCTCGGACCATCGCGTTGATTTCTGCAGTGGTGTGCTCACCCGTCGCCTCGAGCTCCCTCATCCTATCCTATGTAGTGACAATAACACAAGATAGTAAATATATTAGTCGGGTTGCTACATTATTAATCGATGATTCATTAAAGTATGGTTTGAAAGAATACTTACATACATCCGGAGAGCCTCAGGATCTTGGAATACACCGTTAACGGTGTGGAGACGATAGAACGTGTCGATCTCTGATGGTTCCTCTTGGGTTGCCGACGTCATTTTCTGTACATACACACGCATATAAGATCAATCTAATTAAAAACGACAAATCTTAACACACCAAAATGTATAATCAGATATATATATGTATGTAAAATCAATAATAATAATAATAATTACCATCAGATGTTGAGTGAGAGGGATCGACCGAGATCCATGGCGTGATACCACTGTGCTCTTGGACCGATTCAGCCTATTTGTTTCGGCTCGCTGGACGTTGGCAGGGTCATTCCAGAAGTTGATGTATTTCTCCCACTCATCATCCGTGTACTCATCGGGTTTGCCCCGCCTGATCCAATCCAAATCATAAGCTCCAGTCTCGGGGTACTCTGATCCAAGCTACCCTCCAAGGGTTGCCTTGTGGTGTTATATGATTTTCCAAACTGAGCCCTAATGTCATCCTTCGATTCTAGGCCATCCTCGGATCTCATAGCGCACGAGGTATACGTATACTGCAATCATAAACAACACATTAAAAACAGAGTTTAGAAATCAATTTATATATTTTATTTAAATTTGTTTTTTTATTTTATATGATATAAAAAAATAAAACGAATTTAATAAATATACACAAAGGAAAATAAATGACACGATAATTTAAATAAACATAAAAGGATGAGACTGTCCCCAGAACCATAAGCCTCGCTTGTCCCCCGCGGGGAACCTTCTGCCAGGAAGGTGATACAAAGGTATACTCCTAATCATCTCCCGAAGTAGTTTCCCCCACTGAGTCGAGTAGTTGCGGTTAGGGACTAACCGTGTTAACAGCACGGTCATCGAACCTGATCTCGACGGTCGCCTTTTATTAGCGCCACCGCATCCTTTAATACTTGGTTCCGGTCCTTTCCCGGGTCTTCCTGCCGGCTTACCACGCCGCCCAAATTGGGTTTCGCCTTTCCTTTTCTGCAAAATCAGTGAGTGATAAAGTCCCATAAAAAGTTCAAGCAGCAAGTTCAATATATGTATCAAATTTATGCTTGTATTACAATAATCCATAAATTCCTTACCCTCGTTTTATGAAAGCAACCCGCGCAACCGAATTATGTAGGAGAGTGGACTTGAAGGATCATCACACCATACGTCCCGCCATGCTCGTGCACCATCATCCATCTGTACAAGACAATTAGCATAACATGTAGAAATTCACGAACAAGAATAATACAAATCATGGCACAAATCCAAAAATCCAATAAATTTACACAAATATAAACGAATCACAACAATTTCATTCATTCACATTCTCAAAAATAAAGTGTATTTTGCATTACCACACAAGTTAATCTTCTTCTATCACTAGAAAAACTTTCTCAAAACCAATCATCATCATGATGAGGTCTTCAACATCAGAATCTGCTAAAATCATAGAAAGGGGGTCGTCATCATCGCTAATATCATCGTCTAGGGACTTTCTGAAATAAATTCTAATAATTTAATTTTCGACGGGTTTTTCTATAGGATGACAAATTCAGACGGGATTTTTCCGAATTTAATCTCTAAAATCCTAAACAATCAAAAGTTTTTTACAAATCCCCAACGATTATTAAACCCCTGCCCCGCCAACAAAAAATTAGAGTTAAACAAAAATTAATAAGTTTACAATCCCCAACGACATGTCGCTGGGATACCTTAAAGGATAAAAAAAACACCACCTTAATAAACCCGCTGCCCGCCTAAAACCCCCCTGCCCCGCCAAAATTCCGGCCAACAGCCCCGCCAAAAAAAAATCCTACGCTGTCGTCACGGCTACTCCAAAAATACCAAGAATTAAAATTTTAGAGATTAAGAGAAAAGAATTAAACTTTTTAGAGGAAGGGGTGCTCGTATGTGGTGGTTATGCGTGTGTGGCGATGAGTGGTGTGGTGGTGTGGATGAGTGGTGTGGTGGTGGTGATTGGTGGCGATGAGTGGGTGTGGTGGAGGTATATTTTGATGATTAAAAATCGTCAAAGATGTTTTTTTTGTGTTTTAATCAGTATTGGTCGTCTGTGAGAAAAAGCAGACCTTTTTTATGAAATAAGGTTTTTTTCCACAGCGACAATCCCAGCGACATGTCGCTGGGGAAACGATTAATAACTTTGACTTTGTCAACGACAATCCCCAGCGACATGTCGCTGGGAAAACTTTTCATTTTGTCGTTTTGCGAAAATGGCGCGTTATTGAAAAATTATGGGATGGCTAAACGCAAAACTTCCACACATAGAAATAGTTTTTTTCCCTAGCACATGTCGCTGGGGAACGGTTATCTTATTAAAAATATGTAAAATTGTATACATTTATAATAATAAATACTAAAATAAGTTTTTATAATTATGTATCTATAAATAATAACTACTTTTTTTTATATTGTTTAGTATAATGATATGGTTTCTCAGTCATTCTGAGGAGCGAGTTCAACCGGTTCAGTCGGTTTTGGTTTTCTCGTTCACCGTACGAGTTAGGGTTACACATTAAAGGTTCATCGTATAAGGAAGGTTACACATTAAGAGGTTCAATGTATGAGCTAGGGTTACACATAGAGGTTCATGAATGAGTTAGGGTTTACACATTAGAGGTTCAAATTGTAATGAGTTAGGGTTACACATTAAAGGTTCAATGTATGAGCTAGGGTTACACATTAGAGGTTCAATTTATGAGTTGTTTGTATCATTTGCATATCGATATTGAAAACCTCATGAGTGTATTTAGATGATGGTCGTAATTGTAGGGTTCCTCCGTACGAGTTAACGGTTCCAACCTTGTAGATTAAGGAGCCCATCGAAAGAAAGTATTTGCCGTGTGGTTTTCCCGACCCACAAGAGACGGGTCTATTTCATGTTTGACACAAAAGGGATGGCGTACCATAGGGGTATGTTACGAATCTAAACAGAGTCGAACCTGATCACTAGGATCCAACTTCAATGTTAATTCTCACGATGATGTTGAACCCTAACTCATACATTGAACCTACAATGTTGAACCGTAACTCGTACGGTGAACCTATTATGTTGAACCCTAACTCATACGTTGAACCTATAATGTTGAACCCTAGCTCATACAAAGAACCTATAATGTGTAACCCTAACTCATACATTGAACCTATAATGTTGAACCCTAACATTATAGGTTCAATGTATGAGTTAGGGTTTACACAGTAGAGTTCAATGTATGAGTTAGGTACGCATTAGAGGTTTAATGGTATTAGCATATGGTTTACACATTAGAGGTTCAACGTATAAGGTAGGGTTACACATTAGAGGTTCAATGTATGAGCTAGGGTTACACATTAAAGGTTCAATGTATAAGGTAGGGTTACACATTAGAAGTTCAATGTATGAGCTAGGGTTACACATTAAAGGTTCAATGTATGACTAGTTGATTGATTAGAAGCTAACACGCATATTTCCATATTTCAAAGCCCATCTTATGATATGATACGGTATATAACATTAGATGTTCAAACGATTCTTTAGTGAACATCTGGTGATGGTGGCGATGAGTGGTGTGTGGTGGTGGTTTTTTTGATGATAAAATCGTCAAAGAGATGTTTTTTTTTGTGTTATAATCGGTTTTGGTCGTCTGTGAGAAAATTTATGATAAGGTTTTTTCCCCAGCGACATGTCGCTGGGGAAACAATTACTAACTTTGACTTTGTCAACGCTTAAATTAATTTTTAGTAAGGAAAACTTTCCCCAGCGACATGTCGCTGGGGAAACGATTACTAACTTTGACTTTGTCAACGCTTAAATTAATTTTTAGTAAGAAAAACTTGCGTTATTGAAAAATTATGGAGGGCTAAACGAAAAAACTTCCCCATCGATTGAAATATTTTCCCCAGCGACATGTCGCTGGGGAAAGTGTTATCTTATTAA
Source organism: Tanacetum coccineum (assembly GCA_026074375.1). NCBI lineage: Eukaryota > Viridiplantae > Streptophyta > Magnoliopsida > Asterales > Asteraceae > Tanacetum > Tanacetum coccineum. The sequence goes on along the minus strand of BQNB010143008.1, from coordinate 5,109 downwards.
AAATTATCTTAAATTGTATACATTTATAAATATAAATACTAATAAGTTTTTTATAATTATGTATCTCATAAATAATAACTAATTTTTTTTATTATTGTTTAGGGTTCAACATTAAAGGTTCAATGTATGAGTTAGGGTTTCTCGGTTCAATAATAACATAAGGAAAATGTTATCTTATTAAAAATAATGATATGGTTTCTCGGTTCATTCGGATCGAGTCATCCGGTTCAGTCGGTTTGGTTTTCTCGGTTCACCGTACGAGTTAGGGTTACACATTAAAGGTTCAATGTATGAGTTAGGGTTCAACATTAAAGGTTCAATGTGTGAGTTAGGGTTCAACATTAAAGGTTCAATGTATGAGTTAGGGTTACACATTATAGGTTCAATGTATGAGTTAGGGTTACACATTAAAGGTTCAATGTATGACTAGTTGATTGATTAGAAGCTAACACGAATATTTCCATATTTCAAAGCCCATCTTATGATATGTTACGGTTATACATTAGATGTTCAACGGATTTCTTTAGTGAACATCATTTCTTAACAACTATAGGTAGATAACTTCCTCCAGAAGCCAAAATACCACGCGCATTTTGAAGATTATGTAGCCCATCAAAAGAGTATTTGCCGGTGTGGTTCAACCCACCAAGAGACGGGTCTATGTCATGTTTGACAACAAAGGGGATGCGTACCATTGGGTATGTTACGAATCATAACAGAAGCCCGAAAATATGTTAACTTATAAACGGGCCAGCCTAATAAATAAGCCTGTTAAGTTTCCCCAGCGACATGTCGCTGGGGAAAGTTGTACAGTTCAAACGCTACAACAATTATGGACTAATTACGCACTAAACTATGAACAAAAGTATCCCCAGCGACATGTCGCTGGGGAAAGACTGGCGGGATAATTTCCCGCTTAGATTTTCGCTGAAATTTTTTATTAAATTTCATGAAAATCTTCCCCAGCGACATGTCGCTGGGGGAAACGTTTCAATAACGTTTGACTAAAGATTCAACGAGAAAAAATGCCACGTCGGAGTATTTTGTCGTTTAGCGACTTTTCCCCAGCGACATATGTCGCTGGGGAAAAACGCGCTGGGGAAAGGGGCTTTTGTTGTAGTGAATTGACTTGGTTGACCAATGTGTAATCATGATAAATGTTCAACAAGTCGGGGTTGTGCGGAGTGCACACTTGTATGGCGTTTTCATGTTGGCATAAGTTGAGAGCGCTTTTTTGCATCCATCGACTCAGTCCCTATCAGCGTCGTGAAGCTCTTTGGTTCTTAATTACTTCTTAAACTCTTTCGACTTTGTTCCCATTCTCTCATATTCAATCTGACTACGTCTTTGAGCAACTGTTGACTCCAGATTTCCAGTCCCCTGTTCCTTCATGATTCTCGGCTCCAACTCATCCATATGTCCTGAATGTATGAAACAAACATGTTAGTTAGGCGGGTGCACAACCACCCCCAACATGGATATAGATGATGCTCATGATGTATCTTAGTTGGCCACCCCCAAACTGCCAACTTTTCTGGATTTTGATTCATGTTATATTGAGATAAACACAAATATGACGACGAAGATCTGTGTTTTTCATGATAATGAATGGTGTAAGAAAGTGGAGGAAGAAGATGAAATATTGGAGAGAGAGAAAAGAGAAACTAATAAATCTATATATTTATTGTTTTAGAGACCCATGTGAGCCAGCTTTTCACCAGTAAAAATTACAAGTAATTTAATAATAATTTTTATCCATATGTATAAAACTAATCCACTATAAATAAGCTTTTAAATACTACATATATTTTTTTTAACCACATTTCCCATTAGGGATGGCAATGGGTCGGGTTCACGGTCGTTTTAGTGTAACCTAACCCGCACCCGTTTATAATAACTACAATCCGTACCCGCGTAGTCATTACCCGCATGGGGTACCACAGTTAATATTATCCTCGGTTTTTTTTACGATTTCCCCGCGGGTATCTTGTGTTCCCTAATTGAATATTTTATGGACAAAATCGCGAATATCAATATTAAGTCACACTAAAACCCACCCACAAAATAAAGCAAAACATCCTAACGTATTCAAAAATTTTAAAAAGTTAGAAAACAAATACCATATCAAACGATTTAACGCTTTCGAATAATTTATGTACAACATCCAAATGTGTTAGATAATAGAGATACTTATATAAAAAATACAATGGAAGAAATTATATATAATATATATGTACTATAATTAATCATAATAGTAATAAAACGGGTATAAATTCGGGTAAACGGGTATGGGTACGGGTAATCGGGGCGGGTATTACTAGAACCCGCCACCGAACCCGTACCCGATTAATTTTTTTATCAATACCCGAACCCGCATCCAAACCCGTCAACGCGCCCCCGAACCCGACCCAACCGGTTCGGGTTTCGGTTTTCCCTATCGGTTTCGGGTGCTTTTGCCATCCCTATTTCCCATCATCGTCATTTCTACTTATGGTTAAAATTTCAAACTCTAACACATTTTACTACCAATTCGAATAAAACTTTGATTAAAAATCAACCAAAATTAAAAGACAATCAACATTAGCTTAGATATTATACCAAACTTATCAAATGGCTAAAACCTCAAATTTATTTAACAAATTAAAATGAAGTAAAATCTATTACTATCACTGTTTACACTTTTTGATAGATAATTAGCCTCAAATATTTGGTTTTTAAAAACCCTAAAAAGAACCTACATACTAAATTTAGTTAACTAACTCATTTATTACGACATTCTAAATATTTGAACCAAGTTACAAACCCTAAACCAATTAATCTTTTGGAAACTTATCTCATTTTTGTCAACATATGAATTTTTTTGGAAAAACGTTTCCACACTCTTTGACTTTTAAAATTTTTTCTTGACTTTTTACTATTTTTTTTCAAAATAACTTGGAACATGATTTCCATATTTAGGTTTTAACATACCAGAAGAAGAGTCAAGCTGGTATATCGACGTGAGTAGCTCCACCCTGTAAAAAAAAACGAGATGATTAAACTAGTAGTTTTTCATGTATATTGCAAAGTGTACAATTGAAACACTAGCCTATCACGAGAAACCCTGGCCATGAATCTTCAAGAGAATCATTTTTTACTGGCTTTTTGATTCTAGAGAGACTTTTTTAAGGAAGAAAAAGAGAATCAAAATTCCGTTTTTACCCTTTCTTTGTAAAAATTGCCAACGTATGAACCCCAACAACCCAACAAGGCAACAACCATAATAACCATCAAATAGATCTTAAGATTTAGGAACAGAAAATAAAAAACCAACACCACCACCACCGGAGATACTCCGGTACGGTGGTTGAGCTAGGTTTTAAACATTAAAAAAATTTAACAAAAAGAACAAAAAAAAACAACACCGGGATAAGAAATGTAAAAGAGTTTGGTGTGTGTGTGTGTGTTGATGACGGCGGTAACGGTAACAATAAATGAGATGAAATACTACATAAGTGTCAAACGAGTATAAACTTTAAGCTAAAATCATGTTTTTTTGCCAAAAAATATAACAAAAAGAACCAAAAAAAAAAACACCACCGGGATAAGAAATGTAAAAGAGTTTGGTGTGTGTGTGTGTTGATGACGGCGGTAACGGTAACAATAAATGAGATGAAATGTATGGAAAGTTGCCTACTCACGATTAATTTCCGGCGAATGGTAGTAATGATGAAGTGAGATGATAGTAGTGTATTTATCTAGGGTTTTCTTACTAAAATTTAAAACCACCCTTTAACTATTATAAATACACAGAAACACCCCTCACCTTTTAAAACCTTGTAGTTATTAGTCGCCCCTTCTTTTGCTTCATTAAATATTACTATTGTATTAAAAGAAGACTAACACAATCATTTGATATACAATTTGTTTCCTTAATTTATACGCACGTGTGTAATCATTTATGGGTTTGTTAATCTAACATCTAGCTTTATTGAGAGAGTGATATGTAGTAGCATTACTTATAGTTTTATAAAAAGAAAATTTTGAAAAAATGATACGGAGATTTAAACATGTGATTACTTTTACGTCTAAAAAAGTGTGGCATTGTTTGAGTAGTTTGCAAAATTGTAGGTTTTTTAGCTGTCTTTAACAGAATGCTTTCATGTAGGCTTAGGCATGTAATTAACAATGCCAGTTAGGCATGTTGGTAATTATGAGCCCAGTACAGAGATAATCAATAGCAACAATAAACAACAGTATGTAACCGGATATCACTTGGAATTGTGTTATCATTTTTCAAAGTAAACTATTCAACCCTAATGCCTGGGTATCACGAATATCAACTTAGGATAAGACCAAATGTTTGTTATTGAATTAGGCACAAATCAATAACCTTTGCGCATCCAAGTGTTTTGGTTTTTCTGTGTCATTTCATGCATGTTATGATCTCCTATTTATAGAAGATATACTCAAACCCTAGTTAATGGAATTATGAGAGATTAATGGCCCATTAATCTCTTCATAATTATCCTCCATAATCGTAGAAATTAGTGGTTACATGACCAATTAAACGTGGTCATTAATGCAGATATATATGCCACTTGAATAGGTCAAAGCCGTTAAAATTTAGTTGAATTCATTCCAGCGAACTCACTGAAGAGTAAACAAGTTGATGGTTCAAACTGAAACACTCACTAATGAGTTAACCATTTGAGGAGGATAAGTCCTCTGATGGGTTACTCCCTGATGATGTCCTTCAGCTTATCACTCAGTGTGTACAAAGCTGAAGTCATCAGACTGATGAATATCCTTCAGTCCAGAGTTGCACTTACTGAAGAGTAAACACACTGAACTTCATCAGCGACACGAATTCCCTTTTACCACTATCAGAGTCTGGGTGTTCAGTGACCTTCGTACCTCCATTCCCATTACCCAGTATGAACTGAACCCACAATTGAACTAAATTTCCAGCAATCCTTCCCAATTTAGTACAATTCCTTTGCATAAAAATTAACATTAAACAAACAAGTGCATAAACGAAAATGTCTCGAGGATTGAATTTCCATCTTAGTAAATTACACGTTCAAATATTCGAGAATCATGGTGTTCTAAGAATTGAACCCTTCAACC
>BQNB010143007.1:5901-17050 GCA_026074375.1 Tanacetum coccineum | reverse complement strand
CAAATCGGAAAAATAGGTTTTAAAGAAAAACTCTAAATAAAGTGGGCTGATTGGAATTATAAAAAGGGGTTTCGGGCACTTTCGAACGATTTTGGATGTTTTAAATGCGAGCGAAATATATAAAAACGTTAGGTAATTAGTTAGAACAACTAGAAACGTCATGAAAGGTTATTTGGGATGCCGAAATTAATAAAAAGTAGGATTATTAAAAATAGTACGAAACGGACATTTTAGGCGATTTAAACATAAGGAGTAGGCGGTTTAGAATTGTTTAAGCGATTTGTAAAATATGGAAACTTAAGAAAATAGGGGACACTATTAACGTTTTAAAACTAAAAAGTTTCCTAAAAAGGAAAGTTTCTAAAAATAGTAATTTTTCACAATTGTCGGGATTTAACTAAGACGTAGAAAAATTCAAAGTTTTTTATTACTAAAACGCAAACACACTTGGATGCTTTAAATGATAAACATGGATGCTTTACTTGCTTCTTTGATAAATGCTAAGTCATACACATACTTACTCTAGGTCGCGGCTAGACCTCCTTATATCTTCATCATCTGTTGTGATTATCGCTTACCCTTGCTAAGGTGAGTTCATAGCCCTACCTTTTTACTGATTTACAAACGCTTTACACTATTGGGGTGAGAAACATTGTTTGCTTTTAAATTGGACACAAGTTCTTTACGCGAGTTTTACTTGTTTATGTGTTGCCTAAGTAGCTTACAAACCTACTACTGCCCAACTTATCATGAACTGTTAGTTTCTCGACCGGAGGACCGGTTGAGGGAGCGCGAGTGAATAGATAGATCTATTGGGACTAATTATCCCTATCCGCTTTGGTTCCACTTAACGAAGAACAAACGGATATATGTCATGTCGATCATACTTTATGGTGGTCTTTGGTTTGGGCCACCAACTTAGGGCAGGAATACTTTGCAACAGGATGTAACATGCCCTGTTGACTTAATTAGCTTCGGTGTCATGAGCTTAGTGCAACAATAAATACTTTTTATGTGATGCTGTATTTGTTATAGTAGTCACATACGTTTTGAAATCTTGTGGTCCACTCTTGTATCAACTTAAACCTATGAATTCACCAACATTATGTTGACGTTTTAAACATGTTTTCTCAGGTGCTTAGCTTGGATTGATTCTTGATGCTATGTGGAGTCTATGTGCTATGTGACTTCGCCAATTTCAAGACTTATCTATTATTTACTCGTTGTCTTTATTAAAACTTTGTTATGCTTCCGCTACCTTTTTAACTTATTTATTTTGGGCTGTAAAACTTAAATCTATTTTGTTTTATGCAACGAGTAAACTTTTTCAAACGTCCATGATTAGTGGTCGTTCTTTATTGCTTTGTGATCGGATTGTTATGACGTCACGCCCTCGGACACCCCTTCGGAAACGTATTTTCCCTTTTTAGGCCCAGTTTGCGGGGGTTCTTGGTGTGACAAATGTCACAAGGGTGACAAAGTCATGGCATCCTTGTAGATGGTGGCTGCCAATTAGTATCCTGGATTCGAAGATTTTTTCGGCTGTGTAGTTGGACCTTATAGTGTCCCCTGTATGAGTAGGTCCCACCTGTGACAAGTTTGAGAATGTCTAAGGCTTTTTTGCCCAAGAAAAACAACGTCTTATTACCTGATCAGCCACAGATCTTAAACAGGAAAGGATCATCCCAGAATAGTGCTTGACATTCCTTGTAAGAATTTATTTTTTTGTTGGGATGTCTTTCCTTGATAACGAATTCCCCGATGATAGTTTGCAATAATCGGCAAAACATGGGGGTACTTTTGAAAATTTTCTTGAAGAGCAAATAGTGCCAAGGGTTTAGAGAGGAAATGCTTAATTGATTTCTGTGTTCTCGAGTTAGTACTTGATGCGGATTTTCAAGTCTGGACAGATGATCGGACGGCGGCGAGTTTCTCAGCTCCTTTTTTGTCTCGATATTTCCATTTTCAAAATTCTTGGAGCAAATAAGATCCAACGCTATGATCTTGCCTTAGATCTTTGTTTGGCATAAGAGATACTTGTTGGCTGTAATTGATCAGTTTCACTTATGCTTTTGGACATGGACAAGATATGATCGAAACTTCTCAAAGGCATAACCAATTACAGAAAGTAGTAATTCCTTTTCAGTAGTAGTGTAATGAGTTTTGAGCCTCGTTAATAGTCTTGCTTGCATGTGTTATAGTTGGAAATGCTTGTTTTTTCCTTTGCCCGAGGAATGCCCCAATTTGCGAAGTCGACTAGCATGCCACATCAGTTCAAAAGGCAAGTCCCAGTCGGGGCAATTTAGATCGGTGCCTCATTTCAGTTTTCGTTTGAGTGATTAAGGGAATCGATACACTCTTCAGAAAGAAAAAGGGAAGTCTTTTTTCAAAGCAAATGGGTCATAGGAAAATGGGCAATTTTGGAAAGTCATGATGATGAATCGTCGGTAAATAAACGGACAGTGCCCAAGGTAACTACGGACACCTTGACAGATGTCGGATGAGGGATATTTAGCTATTATCTTCGACTTTAGCTTCTATCAACCTCAAGTCCGACATTAGAAATTTTTTTCCGAGAACAATGCCTTCCCTCAACCATGAAAATGGCTCTTTTCAAGTTTTTAGAGACATATTGGTGTCTTCACACACGTTTCAATATCTTTTCTATATGGGTTAGGCACATGGTGAAGAGTCACCCCACAAGACCGAAAAGTCATCCATGTTTACTTCACATCGTTTTTTAATCATTATGTGGAAGGATTGCTCATCATACATCTTTGGAATGTGCTGACAGGAGCATTGCAATAGCCAAAAAGGATGCGACGATAAGCAAAAGTTTAGTTCCGTACATGGGCAATGTGAATGTTGTTTTTCTTGATTGCTTTTGGTGTATCTATGGGGATCTGATGCAAGTAACTGAGAAGCCTTCGAGGAAAAACAGTAGTATTCGTTTCAATGTTCTGTCTTTCGAGCATTTGGTCCATGAAATTGGTAATGAAGTGGTCGTTTGGGTAGGCTTCATTAAGTTTTATGTATATCAATATCATATCGCATCCCAGTGACCAATCGAGTAGGAATCAGCTCTTTTCATCAGTTAGTGTGAAGTCTACCTCTTTTTTAGGTACACAGTGATTTACCGGGCTCTCACCAAAGGGCTTGTTATGACAGTGAGGGGTAAATCAATACCAGCGTCAAGGAGTTTTTCAAATACTTTTTGATAACATCGTGAATTTTTGGGTTTACCCTTCTCTGACTTTGCACAGATGGATCATTAGTCTTTCCATTAGAATTTTTGTGAGTACAAAATTATGGGCTAACACCCTTTATATCGGAGAGTTTCCAGCATGGCTGCTTTTGTGGGACTTAAGAACCTTTGAGAAGTGCTGCTTTCCTCACTTTTAACAGTCTTTAGCATGATGACAGGCAAAACTTATTGTCGCCTTCTAACAATGAGTATTCAAGAGAGGTGTTAGTTCCTTTAGTGTCAACTCGGGAGGTTCATCAATGGAAAGGTTCAACGTTTTTAGCTTCTCAGAGTTTGAGTTCTTTCATAACTTAGGCTTATATTGTTCATGATTTGGGAGGGGGGTGGGTGGTGTTCAATGTTCATGAAATTGATTCTAGAATCGGAGGTCCCCTCAGGATCGGATATGTTGGATTCAACTTCAGATGAGAAATGGATCATCTTCTTAGAGCAAGAAACGTATCTTGCATCTTCAAACAAGAGAAAGTTCACTGTCCACGAAAGGAGTTGACGTGAGTGTTGGAGAAGCTAGTAGTAGAAACAATAGGCTCAAAATACTGGAGTGGGATGCACTCGCGACCACACTTGAAAAATCCTAGGACCTCTTGTGAATATTCATCACAAGCCATATCGATGCGTCGATTTTGTTGACGTCATATGGTTGTAATCAGCTTGTGTATTTTTGAAGTTTGTCCAAGTTGAATGTGATGGCCTTTCCTTGCCAAAACACGAAGGGTAATCTCGCCTTCATAAACATCTATCAAAGCATGGACTTGTTTTCAAGAAACATACGCCGTGAATGTAAGGAGACTCGGGGCGTCTGGTTCAAAATCAACACTACTGAAAGTAAGATGGACAATTGCGCAATTTTCACCTAATTTATAAAGACATCTTCGCGGATACGATTGGGTTCGTGTTGAACGAATCGGCTAGTTCTAATGTCATGCAGTCGGGGTCAATTCAGATAAGAGATAGACTTTTCCATACAGAAATAAGGATGAGATTAATGCTCGCACCATGATCGGCCAATGCGTTGATGTAGTATTCCCCGTAAATTCACATGGAATACACGAAATCGGCCAGGGTCTCAAGTTTCTTTGGTATTTTGTTGTAAGGATGACCAGCCTGAACAGTTATCATTCAAAGAGATGTTCTTGCAAATTCACTTATTTTTCCTTGTTTCCAATAAGGTTTTTAAAGTCGAAAGCAATTTAGGGCTAACTCTATGAGCATCAAGGCATCGGTGAGAAGCTAATCTAGAAACTTAAATCTCTAAAGATTTCATAGCATTTCTCGATTTGTTCGTTTTAGCTTTTTCCTTGCGCCTTTACATCATTTCTTCGTTGATGGAAATGGACATTGATGCTTTAGGACTGGATACTAGTAACAACAGAGCAACATTGGCTCAGGATTGGGTTTTAAAAGTATGAATTTGAACAACAGGAGGTGGACGGTTTCGGTGCTCCGTTATTAGCAGGAGGCTATCGTGTCCTTTGTCACCTCGGTGTCATGATTGACTGCTTTTCGAGTCCTTAGATGGTAATACCCACTCAGGGTAGTGAAACCTTTTTAAATTTCTTAGGTTGAGTAAAGTTATGTTACCAGGAAAGAGTTCAAGAACCCGGAAGTAGGAAGTTGTATTAGCCTAGTAACAAATTTTGAAAGCATGAATGTCAGTAAAATTTGCATTTGGATTGAGGTTTTGACCTTGGTTTTGTAAGTTTCTCAACACAGCATCTTTGTGTGACATATCTTTCAAAATCCTGATTTTGCTTACACCTCGTTTTCTGAGTCTGAGGAGAGGTCCTTGACTGAAGCTACTGGTTGATTATAACTACTGGTTGGATGAATAGGAGGTCGATTAAATCTGACCTTGGTTGAAATTGTTTCCCTGTTTTGATTGAAGTTTAATTCCTCGATTGAAACTTGTTTTGTTTATTTGCATGAGGATTCTGAACTGGAGAAGAAAAACCAGAAGGTCGATTAGAATTTGGTTTTGAGACCCATCGGAGGGGGTCGATTAACCAGATGTAGTTAGCTTTGGTTGAAATTTGCCTGCAGCGTGCCTGGGCACACATACTCTTGGATAGATTGTCAATGTACACAGTTGTGCTGTTACGTGGCTGGACAGTTTGGATATTTGATATGACCGTCCCCCACAAGCTTGGACACGAAACTTTGTTTCGTAACGCGCTTTTACCTGTGGCAGAAGCTGGGTTTGGTTCTTTCGTATCGAGAATTAAATGGCGTACCAGAGATCATGTCTTTGAGTTCAGAGCAACACTCTAGTGAGACTTGCTTGGGTGAAGAGCTTGTATCATTTTAGGCTACAAACGAGCTTTTTGTTTTCTTGGACTGACTGTATCCTTTTAGTCTTTGCTCTCTGGATAGAGGTTTTTAAACCATCTCGAAGGTGGCATTGTTGTCTAGTAGTTACCACAGCAGCACGAGTTCAATTGAATCTTGGTATTTTGGAATTTAGGGAATTATAGAATGTATCGAGTTTGATGCAATTCTGAAAAAACACTGTTGGATGTGGGCCTATCCTTAAAAGATCATTTGAAAACGATCCATAAGGCCTCATAAAACGTCCTCATCGAATTTTTGCTGAAATCGCGTGATTCATTTCTGAGATTTGTAGTTTTTAGAGGGCGGAAGGAATTGTTAATAAATTCGAAACAAGATCATCCATGTTTTGCAATCGAACGAGGGGTTCTTTTTTCTAGCCAAAACCCGGGTGCCCCTTTGGAGAACAAAAGCGGAGATACAAGCATTATTAGTTTAAGCCGACGTATTTGGTACGTTCGAATCTTCATTTGTAGAAGTGGTCTTGTTGAAATAACGGTTGTTGAGCATGTGGTTCCTCTTTATCATTGCCAAAATAATTGCTTGTTTTTGGACATGAATTACAGAAGACCTATGCTGACTCCAAGAATGTTATTCGCGGTGATTGTTAGGAATAAACTATCGCATCCTCGTAACCCTCGGTGGGTGCTTCGAGCAACATTGCCTGCCATAGTCGGATACATTATCAGCCATCGCAACTATGGAGGATTATCAGGTTTCTCAAGGTTAGTTTGATTCAACAGAAGTTTGTCGAAACTTGTGGTTGTCGACGTCTACTGGGCTTTGAGAACGAGTGGCAATGCACAACAATAGGAGTACAAAGGAATATTTTCACTTAATTTTTTTTTTGGTTTTTTCAATGGATTTGATTCACAATTGCATTTTAACGGAACAATGAGATTTAGGACAAACTTAAACCAAATAATCAGCATAACTTCACGGTATAGCTCTCAAAAAGATTAAACTCAACAGGTTGAGCGGGAGGTAGTAGGTATTAGCGCGAAGGCTTATTTTCTACTCTTCGGGTCGTACAGTTCCTAGAACAACCCTCCTTATACCACTTTTATAGTTTTGTTCAACTTCCCAAGGTGAGCCGTACTACGTGTAAGAGACACAAAAGGCAGTTTTTCAACTCTTTTGTTCGAATTGGAACCAACAAGTTCACCGTGAAATTATTATGATATTACCTCAGTTGAGAAATATTATATTTGGAGTTTTACAATGTTTCGTGAATTTTATTTTCTTTTTTATGACAATGTTTCTAGAATTTGATTTTCTTTGGTTTTTTAGTAACTGTTAATTATACTAAAAAAGAAATGAAAATAATTTTTGTACTTTTTTATATTTTTTATAATAAAAGAAAAATATTCACAATATTCAAAAAGCAGATCGGTTCCAACAGCAAAGATAAAAAGGCTTGCACAGGCCTCCCCTGGCAACGGCGTTGCCAAAAAATTGATCGGGCAGGAATTCAACCGTATAAATATATTATAATATATAATAAAAAATATAAAATATATATAGAAGTGTAAAAAACCAACAATCACATGATTACCGAGACAGTGTTATAGAGTTTTCGGGTCGTAATCCTAAAGAGTCTGTGGATGGTAAATCGATACGAGTCGAAGATGTGATGTTTGAAGGATAGGAATGAGTTTGGAAGTTGAAAGTCAAATTAAACAAAAAACGGACTAAAACGTTTAAGAAAAACCTAAAAATATGAAGTAAACTAGAAAACGAAGCCCCGATCTCACGTTACAAAAGGGGAGGAAAACCTAATTTTTCTTTAAAAATAACCCTCGGAATAAAATTTCCACTTCTAAACTACTCTACGGGTCAAATAACAGAGATTGAAAAAGACTTAGACAGAAAACGGAAGTAGTTCGTTTGACTCCAAAAAAACGAAGTAAAATCATAAACCCGTACCCGGGAGCACCCGTTTCTTTAAAAAGTATGAAGAGTTTTAAATGACCCTCTACGAAAAATTTTTATATTTTTCCTACAAAACTAGATTGACAAAAGAAAATTTTCTAAAAAGAAAATATTTTTTTGATATTTTTGTATTTATTTTGAATTTAATAAACTTTTAACTAAATTAAATTATAAAAAATATTAATACGTTTACAAATAGAATTCTGAATAAATTTACACAAGATACTAGACACTATAAGCTACCTTACGAAAATTAATACAACACAACCAGACTTATTTAATAAGCCGGAAATATAGCTTGAGCTTATAGCTTATAAGGGAAAAACACCTTAAAATATTGTGCCCTTGAGTCCTATAACGAAAAAGACCCAAGGGCGCAGTGGTAGTGTGTGTGGGAGTTAAAGGGGATGTATTGCTTGGTCTCGGGTTCGAGTCTTGCTCACCCGGACCAAGTATCTTCCCCTTTTTTTTTTTTTTAAAAACTCTAGGGTAGAAAGTGTACAAATCTAAACTAAAGGGTAGGCGGGCAAAGTTTATTAAATTTACACTATAGTTAAAACGTGTAACCCTACACTATGAAAAAGTGACAAAACAAACCTCGCGACATAGCTTATTTTTAGCTTATTAAAAAATGAGTTTTAGCAAAAACTTAAAACTTCAAACTTATTAAGGCTTATCTCACACAAACTTTAAAAATGCAATTTTCAATTTTATCAAAAGAAATATGCTTGATAAAATAAGCTTAATTATGACTAGAAGATTAAAAAAAGCTTTAAAGCTAACTTTTTTCTAAGGTCTTTATGGTTAAATAGCTAAGCTACGGACTAAAAAATATGCACAAAAGGGCTTATATTAAATTAAATAAGCTAAAGGTAAGGAAAAGCTTTAACTAATAAGCGTTGGAAACGGGCTTAAGTGACAGAAACCATGAATAAGCCTATAAAGCTAAACTTGTACTAAGGTTACTTGAGCAATAAGCTAAGAAAAAGGAAAAAAATAAGCACCACTACTATCAAACTCCCTTACTTTTAACCTAAAAAGCTACTAGGACACAATTTGAGCTTATGGGATAAGCTCAATAAGCTAAAATCAAAAAATAAGCAATCCTACAGCCTAAGTGATTCAAAAACAGCCAAAGGGCATGTTTGGGCTTAAGAATAAGCAACCAAATGAGCTTATCAAGGGCTGAAACTTTGAAGACTTATACTAGGGCTTATAAGTTCTTAAAATAAAGCCAAATACCTTGGGCTGTAGTTGGCTTAAAGGCTGAGAACAATAAGCCTAAAGTTCCCTTTTGCACCAGTGGGAACTTTAAGGCAATCAGTTCAATGGCTTATTTGACAGCTTTAGTTTTAATGGTCTATAAGCTCTAAATGATAAAGAAGTATAAACAGATTGATTATCTCCTATTATAAGGATGTGCACAAATTTTGAACTTGTAAATGCAATTCTACTTGCTTATTTGTGGAATGTGAAAGGCTCCTTTGGTTTTCAAGAAAAAATGTGGCAGGTTTGAAAAGCTGTGGTTTGACTCTTATAAGGGTCAAATAGAACAACAGCTCTTGACAGCCTTGTTTTAGAACACTAAACACACTTTTTTTTAACCTTTAACTTAAACCACAGACAAATGCTTAATCAAAATAAGCAATTGTGGGTTATTTAAAAACCTCACAGGTTTGAACATGATTTTGGAAACACCTTAAAAACTTTTTTGACACATAAAAACTCTCAACAGCTTAAAATAGCTTTAAGAGCTTTAAGATAAAAGTCACCCCAAATACCTTAACCATGCAAATAGCCTTTTAGACCCGTTTTGGCCTTGTGCAAACTACCCCTTTATATTAAAACTTGACCTAAGGCAAAATAGGCTTACAATAAATCCATTATTTACCAAAACCTTTAAAAACCTTTTTATCTATCCTATCTGTATTTGACTTGTTTTAAACTATTTTAAGGACTAAAGTTTTAAGCTTATTTGGAAAATATGCTAGTTACTCAGTAGCTTATTACCACTATTATGAAGTTTTAAGCTTGTAAATAGAATTAAATAAACTTTAACTCTAATGACACTAAAAAACTGCTAGGATAGTAGACTTAAACAAAACATGTTGTGAAAGGGAAATAAAAGCAAATTAAGCTATGGTCTAAAGCTAAAAATTAAGCTAAATGAGAATTTAGATATGAGACCTTGGATTTTTGTTGTCTCAGAACCAAGGCCACTCTTTCTGAGTGAGTGGCCTAAAAAGCTGTCCTAATGGCTCCCTAGCCTCTATTCCCTGAGCAATAAGCTCAATAAGCTTATATGAGCTTATTACTTCAAAAGCTTCCAAATTCACAATCAAATGAAGTAAATTCAACCTAAAACAGTACTTAAGAACATTGAACAAGTATTAAACTGAATTTGAGCTTATTAACAAGGATAAGCTCAAATTAGCTTATTGAGAGCTTATTGAGTTAAAACGGCTTAATTTTTCATTAAAATGGAAAATTACAAGTGCATACAAGGAGTTAACTTAAAAATACTTTAAATGACAATAAAAACTTAACTAAAAACTGGATTAAAACTTAAGTAAGCTACACATAAGAAATGGAATAATTGCCACAATGGCTTACAAGGCTATTTATAGCCGAAAAAGTAACTAAGTCTTCTTTTTCTTGTTGTGCTTGTTTGTAGACACACAAACACAGGTGTGTTTGTTGTGTGAGAGTGTTTAAAGCTCTAATCTTGGCCCTTCAATCTTCAAAATTCAATCTAAGCCGTCGAAATGGGTCTTGGGGGATGTGGGATTGCCAAGTTGGCAACTTTATGGCTGGGAAAGGTAGTGGAGGAGGGGGGAGATGAATAACCATGGTGATGGTGAAGATTCATGGGGTAAAAACGGGTTTAACAACCCGTGAGTTGTGTTTTGGGGGGAAAAAAGGGCGGGAAAAGAGGTTGGGTTGGTTACAGAGTATAAGTTTTACCACTTGGCAAAAACAGCCCCTCAAGGATTGTTGTTCATTTGCACGTTTTGTCCCTGTGGTTATATAACTTTTGGGGACTTGGCAAAACAAGTCCCCAAGAGTTATATAACTCTTTTCAAAGTTCGTCCTTGTGGAGTACAAGTTAGGGGGGGTTGGCAGTTTTGCCCCCCTACTTGCTACTTTGAGCAAATTGCAATATTAACCCTTCTCTTTTCTTTTCCTCTTTTCTTCTTTTTGTATAAGTTTAGGGTTTGGCAATTTCAGCCCCTAAACTTATATTTCTTTGACTTTGACCCCGGGGTTGACTTGGGTTGACTTTTTGACTTGATTGACTTTCCGGTTTTGATTTGGCTTTGTCTTTCACAGTCTTTTCCATTCCGAGTCTGGTTTTGTCGTTTTGGCTTTGTTTTTCGTCCTTTTCTTGGTTATCCGTTCCTGCACAATACATTTAGCAAAACAAGCATATATTTGGCATTTTAAGTCCGTTTTTGGTTATTTTAGCTCGTTTTTAAAGGTAAAAGGTATGTGTATTTAAGCACATACCAAAATCCCCCATACTAAGGTATTGCCGTGTCCTCACGCAATGCTATGAAGTAAGCATTTACGAAAACTAAGAATCTCAATCCCCCTCGACTAATAACTTTGAAAAGTAGCAAAGTGTTC
>BQNB010143004.1:0-17050 GCA_026074375.1 Tanacetum coccineum | reverse complement strand
TGAGGGGCAACCTATGCCACTTTTAGCTGCTATGCTTTCTCAAGCAGGTGAAGGTGCAGGGGTAGTTGCACCAGCTGTCCCACAAATCATACCTGAACCTATTCCTGAGCCTATGCCTGAGACTGACCAACCTCAAGACCATTTGACTGCACCCCCAAGACAACAAACTTCTGACCCTATTGCTCCAGTCTTTGAGCATGGTCAAAGTTCAGACCCAGATATTGCTTCTTTTTCACAAGTCCAAGAGACTAATGATGCACCTTCCACTTCCACCAATGTGGAAGATGAACCTTTGGGAGGCTCTTTCCATGCCTCTCCACCAAGGTCCACTCCAGCTTCCCCTGCAGGTCACACCTCAGGAGGTGCTGAGCACCTTATTACACTAACTGCTTTGTCCTCTGTAGTTTCTACTCTTGTGCAGAGGGTAAATTTGTTGGAAACTGAGCTCAAGGACTCCAAGCAGCTATTTAAGGATGTGGTGGGAAAGTTGGTCAAACAAGTCAAAGCAATGGAAGTGAAACTCAAGACAAAGAAAAGGAAGGTGGTTGTGAGTGATTCTGACAAAGAAGACGGAGGAGAGCAAGATGTGGATTTGGATGCTCTACATGCATTGGCTAATGCAGCTGTGACTGTTGATTCCACTAAATCTCCTGGTGGTGCTTCTAGTAATCCTGCTGCTTGTTCCTATGATCCTACTAGTGATGTTCCTACTACTGATGTTCCTACTGATGTTCCTTCTGGTGTTGCTCCTACTGGTCCTTCAACCGTTTCTCCTGGTAGCACAACTGTTCCTACCAGTAGTTCTATTCCTGCTGCTGAACCAATTCCTGCTAGGAGTGGTACTACAACTGCTACTCCTTCATCACCTGTCAAAGATGCCAGAAAGGGAAAAGGTGTTGCTGTTGAAGAACCTACTCCAACTCAAGATAAGACTTTCAAGCAATTAGAAGAAGAAAGACTAGGTTGGGAGGCTGCTCAGAGATTACAAGCTCAAGAACTCGTAGATTTTGAAAAGCAAAGAGCTGAATCTCTTATGAAGGATGCTAATTTAGCTAGGCAGATGTCTCAAGACTTTGAGATGACTGAAGATCAAAGAAAGAGACAGCAAGAGGTTCTTGCATCTGCTGCGAACTATTCCGATGCTGCTTGGGACAAAATTTTGGCTCGTCTTCAAGCAAATCCAGACTTATCTTCCACAATTTTCGGGGTGGATTTTACTGATAATGATTTTGCAGCCAAAATGGTTGATTTGGTCACCTCTCGAAGAAAAGAACTTGCTGAGCAACGGGCTCAAGAACGGAGGGATATGCCTATGACACCAGCTCAGCTCAGGCAATATATGAGAACTTATGTGAAGAATCAAGGCCCTGCTGTATACACTACTGGTTGGACTATGGCTCAAGTTCGAAAACTCTCTCCTGAACAGCTTCAAGAAGAGTTTGATAAGATTCAAAGAGCTGTTGCATTCACAAGGGGTTTGAAAAGAGATGGCAGTCCAATGACTCGTGCCTCTTCAAAGAAACTCAAGACTGGTGATGTTGCAGTAGACGTTGAAGCTCCTTCTCACAGCGTTCCACAGGAAGTAGAAGGTGAAGCTCCTTCTCAAGATGTTTCACGCGAGGAAGTTGATGCTCCTTCTCATTCTCAGGATATTCCAGAAGCTCAAGTTAAAGTTCCTTCTCAGGAACCTACAGCAGAGGATGTTCCTAAAGCGCAACCAACTGTCCCTTCACTCAAGAAGGTTGGTACCAAAAAGAAGCTATTAGGCAGAAAAGGTGTTCATACTTCTCAATCTACCATTCCAATTGAAGAAGGAGATCCTGACGCTGAACACAAATTATGCATTAAGTATGCTTCTGATGAGGATTCTGCTTCTGATTGTGATACACCTGTTCATTTATATGCTGTTGTTGACTGGGAGTTATTGCCTACGGGGTTAGGATCGATCAATGCCATCTACAGACTAGACAACTCTCGCAAGTACTTCACAAGTCTTAGGGAAATCCTTCACTTGGTTACTAGAGCAAACTTGATGACAATTTATGGCCGTGTGATGACATTTTATCAAGATAAGAAAGCTAAGGGAGTTGGTCTTGTTCTTTAGGGAGATCTTCAGATTTTGATGGATTCACCTGAAGTGAATGATGGTAGTGATTTTTGGAAGAACCAACACACATGGAGTATTCAATCCTGGAAGCTATATTCTTTTTCTGGTGTTCATGTGTTGGAGACAGTTAGTGGATTGGTTATACATATGTTTGTGGACAAGAAGTATCCCCTCTCTATTAACCTTATCGAAAGGATGCTCGATCATCAGCTGGAGATTGCGGTTCAGTTGATTGCCTTTCTTAAGAAACAGATTTCTAATTCCAAGCGTCCTAAGGTTCATGAATGGTACTGTTAAGCTTATTATATATTATAAATCTTTTTGCTATTTAAACTATATTTTTGATATATAATATTTTTATGTAGAACCTCTATCCTTATTCGCTTTTGCGTCGTGTGACATAAACATTTTTGAGTGTTTTTGGACATGGAAACAGTTTTTGGTATGCTGCTTGGTTTTATTGCAATACATTTTGAACAAAAAGAGAATTTTTTTTGGGTTTGGGTGTTGGTTAACCACCACACAATAAATGGTGTTCAACTCACCATGTCTCACAGACAAGAAAGAGTTTATTCACCATGAGGGTACGGCTCTGGTGTGATTCTCAAATCCGTTGATAGCTTTAATAGTTTGCTCAAAACTATAGGGTCTTTAGCTCACCAATGCTTCTTTTGATGAGAGTTGAAATGGTCATCAATCCACCATGGATAATACCCTTATTGGGAACCAAAGGATTGGCTAGTCCTGAGCAAACGGCTACAAGTAAAGACATATAAAATCCGTTTATGGCTGTGACGATTTGCCAAAAATCATTAGGGTATTCCAATTCACCAATGATTCATGTTCTAAGAGTTGGACTGGTTATTAATTCACCAGGGTGTTGTCATGATTCCACCAAAGAATTAGCTAGCCCAAGAGTGAGTAGCTACTTGATAAAGGCTTATCAAATCTACTCATGTAGCTGAGGTGGTTCCAAAGTCTGTTGCTGGTTCAAGTTTTTTTGCTGCTTCTTCAATGTTGCTGCCTTTTAATGTTCAAGTTCAACCAGACTTTCGATGTTCGGTTCCAAGGCTATAAAGACCAATCTGTTTGACACAAGATCTTCTCAATGTTAATTGCTCATTATCATTAGTCTCATCACGGTGTTTGTAGGAAGAAATACCGATTTGTGCAGACGTTTCATGTGTTCAAGTCAAGACTCAAGCAGATTGGATGTTGCTGTCAAGTTCATATTTCAATCCTCAAGGTTCAAGTTTGAAGATCTATCTAGAAACTAGAAATTAACTTAGTTAAATTCCAGTTTAGGGGAGGATTGTTAGGAATATTTGTAATACTTAGTTTCTACTAGTAGGTATGTAGTTCCTACTGGTAGAGTAGTTGATTCTACTGGCAGGTATGTAGTTCCTGCTGGTAAGGTTATTATCATAGTTAGTCCTGGTAGGCAAAATCTAGTTCCTACTGGTAGAATACTTAGTCCTGGTAAAGTCAAATAGTTATTCCAGGATAAGATTTTAGTTAGTTAGAGATGAGGATATGCAAGAGCTAAATAAAGAAGATATTTATGCATATCAATCTCACGCGTTTTTAGTAATTATGGATTAAATGCTGATTAGGGTTTCTCTACTATAAAGAGAACCTACGGCTTAGGGAAATGTGCACATTCAGAAAAACACATTTCTCCTTGTTAATTAATAAAAATCCATAGAAGGATCTTTTAGTTTTATTAGTCTTGTTCTTCTTATTAGTTGTGTCTATATTCCGCGTAGACATTAGCTTTTCAAAGTAAGAGTCTCTGTTGTGATTACATAGGTTAATCACCATCCTTAACAGGCTGTAAAGATCTATCTAGAGTGGGATCCAACAAAAGGGGTGTTTGGTTAACTATTTTAGGGTGGGTCAAAATGGGTCAAAGTAGGTTTTGACACTTGAATTAACTTAGGTTAGCCATAAGTAATGTTGATTCAGTTTCAGATTAGATTTAGGTAAGTTAAAATCAAGTTTGAGTTAGTTTGCAAGTTTTCATAAGAAAATGTTCAAGTCTGTCGAGATTTTTTAAGTTTTAGAATGCATAAGTTTGATTTTTAGTTTTAAGTTGTTAAAGTTGTTTTTACAAGTTCAAAATGCACTCAAATTCAAGTGCATCATCTGGTACCAAAATCTCTAGCACTGTTTCATTGGTTTCTAATTTTTACCCATTTTCAGTTAAACACACTAGGTAAATCAGTCTTTTGATCACTTTTTGATCTAAAATCCAGATTAGTAAATAGATGTTTTAGATTCTAAAAATGGCTGCACAAGTAGTTAGTTATATGATCTTTAGGTAGGAAAGCTTAATTTAAGGTTTAGAGCTTATTAGATAATCTGTTTTTAGGCCTGCAGTTTAGGATTTAGCACTTTAATAAAATTTAAAAAACCAAAAATAGAAAAATCTGTTTGAACAAGAATTTTGTTTTAACTTTTTCATAGCTTATTTGAATTTCAAACTGTTTTCTCTTAGCTGATTTAGGAAGCTTATTGTATAAGCTTCATTTCTCCTTTTGGTCTCTAAGCCATAAGGATAGCTTATGGCTTTTAAAAATTGGCTTAAAAGTTGCTTATTAGCCTGTTTGTCTATATTTTTTATGAAATATGTCTTTACCTTTTCTGTGTCTTTCAGCTTATTTTCCTTGCTTATTTTTAATCATATTTGCTTATTAGGTTTAGGTGAGTATCTGTTTTAGCTTATTTAAGTTTTCTTTTGCTTATTATGTTCTAAATAAGCCCAACAGTTTAGTCATTCTTCACTTAGTGTTAAAGTAGCTTTCTGTCAGCTTATTTTGCTTTTTTCCTAGCTTAATTCTTAGTTTTGTAAAAAGTTGTTTTGTTAAAATTTGTCACATTAGCTTATTTTACAAGTTTTTTAAAAAGAAAAAAGAAAAAAATGTTTTACAAAAAAGAGAGGTCACAAGGGTTGAACCTGTGACCTCCCCTTCTATAGCCAACACCTCACACACACCACACACAACCAACTGCCCTAGGGTCTTTTTCATTTATAAGTCTACCCCATTTTCCTTTTAACCCCCTTTTTAGCCCTTTTTGCCTAACAGCTTATTTAAGCTTATTTCGTAGCTTATTTGATAAGTTGTGTTCACCATTTTATTTTTCATAGAACCAACACTGTTCAATGCACTTTTCCTGATTTTTTTTAGATTAGTATTTTTAATATTTAATTTAGATTAAAACAGTTTTTAATTCATAATAAATTAAAAAAAAGTCAAAAAAATATAATTCTTTTTTTTTCGTAGGGTTAAATTTGTAGAATTTGTTTTTTTAAGAACGGGTTTTGATCCCGTTAATGTTTTTCGTGTTTTTAACTTATTTGCTTTCGTTTTTAGTTTACCCTTAATTGTTTTTCCCGTAGAATCAGAAAACCCAAATCACAATTTGATTATTTAAGCATTGTTCCACAAACCGATTCTCGATTTTCGAATTCACGCCTCATCGGGACACGACCCGGGAAGGTTTTTCTTGGATTTTACTTTGGATAGAAGTAATAAATCTCTTTAAAGCCTTACGGAATACTTAACTCTCTCTATTATTGATATTTTGGGAATACTTATTATATATTTATATTTATATTATATATATAGTAAGAAATCTTTGAATCAATTTTTCGCGCCGTTGCCGGGGAGGTGTGTACGATTATCGAGTTGAAGTTTGTTGTGCCTTGAAGTCCCTTTCTCGTGAAGTTATTTTCTTGTTATAAAAATATAAAAATACAAAAATATTTTATTTTCTCGATTTTTGTGAATATATTATCAAATAATCATAAATACTTTTCCTAAAGTATTTGAAATTCCCAAACAAAAGATTAAAACTTGCCTTTGTATCACTTGTGAAGTACGGCTCACCTTTAGGAGATTAACAAACTATAAGAGGGGTATAAGGAGGTATGTTCCGAGGAACTACGACCCGAAAGGAGAAGGTTTTTAATAGCTTCGCGCTTTCCCGCTCCTCCGCTCCTTTGTGCGTTTTTCTTTTAGAGAGCTACCGTGAAGCAAGTTGATTATTGGTTTAAGTTATTCGGTCTCATTTTGTCCTTTAATAAAATAAGTTATTTAAAAAACTCGAAAAACCAAAAATAATCTCCTTTATCTCTTTGCCATTTAATTCTTCTTCTTATCCCTCTATATTGTTTAATTCTTATGGCGTCACTCGATTATCGTTTGAATCCTATTTACACGATTAAAGAATGTTCGTCTTGTGGAACTTTGTACACTAAATCACGTTGTTGTTCTAAAGGGGGGTTCGTAGACAAGTTTGTTCATGATCCTAATAAAACACCCGACTCGTCTCAACGACCCCCTCAGAATTATCACAAGTGTGGAAACCCGGTTGATGGTCTATATTGTCGATAATGTGCTCTATTACGAAAGAAATTAAAGGAAGTTTGGTCTACAATTTGTTATGAAGGTGAAATTTCCAAGACTTTCTAAACACTTTCGAGTCATCCAATGACAAAACTAATGTTGTTAATGCACCTCAAGAGCCATTCGTCTTCAATCAGGACCCCGGTGAAAATTCTTCACAAAGGCCTCCACATATTGACCACCATTGTTGTTACGGGTGTGGTGATTCGTTAGACGGTATCTTTTGTCAACGATGTACTTGTGAGTCTTGTGGGAACGGTGCTCATTATGGCTATAATTGTCCGCCGAAAGTTCCGACTATCTCTAATCCGGAACCATGCCATAATCAAAACGTTGATGAGTTCCCACAAACTTTGCCAAGTTTTCATCCGACATGCTATTCTGGAGATGGAAGTTCATTCACTTATGATTCCACTCCTAATTTTGTCGATGATTCTCCTAACGTTTTCAACCCACCTTCACAACCCCCGACGTATTCTTGTGAGTTTTGTGGGAACGATGCTCATTATGGTTACGATTGTCCACCTCAAGTTCCGTTTATCTATAATCCGGAACCGTGTTACAATCAAGACTTTAATTTCCCACAAAATTTTCAATGTTTTCAACAACAATATATTTGTTGTACCCGCTGTGGGGGCCCGCATGAGACTTTTCAATGTCAACAAGTGATCTTCTACGAACCTTGTTGTGAAAATTACGGAGGTCCTCATGAGACTTTTCAATGTCAACCAATGAATGAAAATTATTATGAGCCAAATTTTTGCTATAATTCTAATTCTTTTGGTTTTGACCAATTTCAACCCTCGCAATTTATCATTGATCATATTGATTCAATGAATGATCATCTAAAAGCTCAACAAGTGTTGAATGATTCTATGAGTAAGCTTCGTGAGACGTTTCAAACTTGGTTACAACAACGGCAAGAACAAGTGGTTAATCTTGATACTTATACTCCCGACCCTTCTCAATATCAGAAGATTCCCATTTACTACGATGATGACGATGACGAGGAAAGTTCTATTCCCTTGAGAGATATTATTATTTCTGAACTTCCTTCGTGTATTGCAATCAAACCCATTTTATTAACCGAGGAGCCCGTTGTATAACACCTCATGTTTTAGGTCATTGTACGACATTATGTAATTCACAATTTATTTTTAGGGTTTTACGCATTTGTTTTAAATCGTAAACATTAAGCTAAATCGCGTAAACTAAAAATGATCATTCAATGTAAACGGGCATTAAACGATTAAATGTTTACATCAAGCAAGTGTTATATGATTATTATGTGGATAATTAATAACTTTGTTCATCTTATTTTTATTGGCTACGTAAAATGCTTACGTTTCGCGATAAAACGCATTTCGGCATTCCCGGAAGCACCAAAACCTAACTACGCTTAAACGAATACCCACGCAACTCCGAAAAATGATCGTTTTGATACCGAGTCTTATCTTCTTAAATCATTACTCAATCGTGATACTTTGATGGCTTCCTCTCCCAAGATTGATTCTCTCTTCGATGAGTTCACCGGTGAACTCATAACAATTCCTCCAATAATTTTTAATAGAGAGCACGAGGAATATATTAGTCTTATGGAGAGGTTGCTATACGATAATTCATCTCCCCGTCCACCAGAAGATTTTCATGCTAATCCAAATACAATCATCGAGTCTCTTCCCACATTTCCTATCCCCGTTGAGGATAGTGACTCTCTTAGGGAAGAGATCGATATATTTCCCTGTCCGGATGACTCAATACCACCGTGTATTGAGAGTGATGATTACGACTCAGAAGGTGGCGATAATTCTACCTCCCTTCCCGAGTTTGAATCATTTCATGTTGATTATCCCGATTCGGGAGATTAAACCATTGATGTTGTAGAAGACATCCCCGTTGATGTGCCTAACATTTTGCCCACCCATCCCACCTTTCATATGGATTTCGACTTTATTCCTTCTTATAATGATCTCGGATCCGATCTTGATGTTTCTTCCCCTTCTGGAGATAGAAACAAGATTTACGATCCGGGGATATGCATTGAAGTCGAATCCACAATATTTCTTGCTACTTTTCCCCCGTGATTGATACTTTACTTCCATTTTCATCCGTAAATGAAGAATAAGCTTTCAACACGGTGTGTTCTTGATTCATAGGTGGTGTGTGTGAAATCTCCTCATTCTTCATCACCATCGGGGCTTTATTTGTAAAGCTTCCAAGATTTTTTATCCATTTAAAAGCCTGATGATTGATCTATGGAGGTGAGGACATTACTACTTGGATTTCCATTTCTCTATTTTCTATCCTCCTGACCACTCAAGTATGGGGATTCGAGTTAGGCTCAAAAGACTCGGTTAACCAAAATAAGCGCTTCGGTTGTGGTGGCCAACCTCAGGCTTAATCCTAATAGAATTTTATATAGTAGTAACGAATAAGTGTGATGTGAGGAAGCTCGCCTCTTCCTTTCTCGTCGTTTTGTGTTTTTTTGTTGTATGTCCAGGATTGCCCCGGATTTTGAAGCCTCTCGTGCTCATGGGTTTTGTCCTTCGTTCACTCGAGCTTCACATCCTCAGCTTCATTTTGGGAATCCAATATCCTAATCTTATCAACTAACGTTTATCTTTGAGCATACTTAATAAACGGCTTTAGATTTACGTAGGTACCCTTTAAAACATTGAGGACAATGTTCAGTTCTAGTATGGGGGGATCTATCGATTTGAAATTTTTTGCTCTTGCAGCCGTTTTTGTTTTCCGTTTTTTTGTAATTCTTGTTTTTACCACCAAAATACCCAAAAAATGAAAAAATTTAAAAATTTTCAAAAAAAATAAGTGTTTTGTCACAATTTTAACTTTCCTGCAGGGTAGAATGAGAATAGATTTTGACGCGATCGAGCGTGTTGAGCTCCTAGGTTGTTCCTTAACATAGGGATTGACTCGATCGAGCGTGTTGAGCTCTAGCTTGTTCCTTAACTTTTAGACTAAGCATTCGCGGATCTTTGCGAAGAACGAGAAAATGATAAAGTTAATTATGAGTTAGATGCTAAACAAGGATTATTTGGAAATCTTAAGAGCTCATAAGTATAGTTTGTGGCTTTTTTCTCCCATAAGCTCCTAACCAGACTATTCGTGCTATTTTTAAAAATTAAACTTAAATCAACAATTTTTGAAGTATAGTCGATATCAATAATTTTAGTTCAAATTTATACTTAAATTTTCTAAAACGAAATTTTCTCTATATCGTGGTATTATATTTAAAAAATGATGATGAAAAATAGTGTAATAATAATAATAAATTGTGGGCTAAAAAAAGTTTACTGCATCTTGCCGGCTCACAACCGATGTTGCAGTCTTCTAAATAAGACACATAGTATTTATCCGAGACTGATAAAAGTTTGATGCATCTTGCCGGCTTACAACCGATGTTGCAGCCTTCTAAAAGGTCGAGGATTTCATTAGTTTAATGAATGTGTAATTATATTAAGTGTAGTAAACGTGAATTAATAAATATAGGGAAAATATCTTTTTCTTAAATTTAAATATGCTTTTGAACTAAGACTATTTCATTTTAAGTTTTTCTAAATAAGCTATGTATATACGGGAAACCTAAGAGTTTTTGAAACCAAAGGTCCGTGAGTCCCGATACTAGTCTCTGTGGGGTGTCAAAAGCCTGGTCACTTAGCCGCAAGGTTGGGATGTGCCGAGACGAAAGTTGCTACATGGGATGATCTCGCCTTCAAACTCATTATTCTCGGGTGGAACGTGAAGCATAGAAATTTTGTAAAAAGTTGATCCATGGTTGAAATTCGAAATGGCACATTCATCTAATATATAATAATTGTCGGGAGTGAAAAGTTCACAAGTTATAAATATGAGTAGTGTTAGCATCTTAACTTATATTTAACGGTGATTTCGTTTTTAAGCTTGGTTTGGGACAAGTGAAAAGTCGAGGACGATGAATTTATCCTTTTTTGGGGCATTTTAGTATTAAAGTGCGTCTTGTTCTATGACCCTTAAAGTTATGAAAATAACAAAAGTCAAACATGTTAGTTAGTTCCTTAAAAATAAAAGTACAAAAAAATGAGAAAAAGGAAAAATACAAAAATATGTGTGGGAATAAGTGTAAATATTTAAAAATGGTCAAAACGGGGCTTTTCTAAACTATTGATTCTTTAGTTCCCCTTGATGAACACTTAGCTACTTTTTGAGGTAATTAGTCGAGGGGATTGAGATTCTTAGTTTTCTTAAGTGTTTACTTATGGCATCGCGTGAGGACACGGCAATAGTTTAGTATGAGGGATTTTGGTATGTGCTTAATTACATATACCTTTTTCCTATAAAACGTGCCTAAAAGACCAAAAACATACCAAAAATATATTGTATTTGTGTGTTTTGCTTTTATATTGTGCAGGTAACGAATATTCACGAAAAAGACATAAAAAAGTCAACAGGAACAAAACCAAGCACGAGAATAAAAAGAGCGCAAAAAGTCAAGTCAACCAGTCAAAGCCAAAGACAGCTAATCAAAATCAAAGTCAAAGTCAACCCCGAGACACGAAAATGGAATGAGTATCGAAAAACAAACCCAAAAACCTAAAATTGTCAAAGAGAGCCAACCCGTACCCATTTTAGTAGGCCGGGTCAGCCCTCTATTATTACTAAACCTTTAAACCCACCAAAAGCCCTAACCGGACCCAATCCAATCCTTACTTTGCCCAAACCTTTTTTTTAAATAAAAAAAGGCCCAAACAGTTAACCATGGCCCAACAACACTTAACATCCCCCTTATAATCTCGTTAAGTTGTTTACACCACAGGTCCCTAACCTTTTGCATCGTTAGTCCAAAAGGAATAACGATGCAACAACAAAACAAAGAAAAGGACCAAAGATGCACACCACAAGGACGATGGTTGCGATTCAAGAATATAAGTTAAGGGGAAAAGTTTCCATTTCACAAACTTATACCCTGTTATCCCAAAACCCAAAACCCTTTTCCCGCCTAAACCTAATCACTATTCATCCATCGTTTTCTCTTAACCCTAACCTGCAACAAGACAAAAAACGTTTCTTTTCCCATTCAATCCCACCTCATAAAACCTCAAAACCACCCTGGCAATCTCATATCATTTGATTGGATGATGAACAAGGACAAATGATCAATGGTTGTGATTCGGAGCTTAGAGCCAAAGCAAGATAAAGGGCTAAGATTGAAACTTGGTTTCCTTTCACACAACAAACACAACAAGCACAAGTGAAGACCCTGCACTTTAGTTTTTTTATAAATAGTTTTTAGGATTTTCATTGTAAAAAGGTATCTAGTGTAGTTTTAGTTTTAAAATTTACTTTTCATTGTCTTAATTTATGTTTTTTTTAAATTCTTTCTTTTACATTTAAGCTCCTGTAATCTCTTTTAAAGTTAATGAAATTTTAGATTTAAAGTTTTAATAATTTTGTCTTTTAAGTTTATGCAATCAAGTTATTTTATGATCACAAGTCATTTCTATAAGCCTTTTAAGCTTATATAATCTATTTCTAACTTATTTAAAGCTTTTGCAAAAGTTTTTGAAAGTAACTATTTCATTACTCAAGATTTGGTATTTTTAGCTTTTTGGAGGATAAGCTAGCCAGGGATGAGCTTATGGGTTTGGATTCAGCTTATTGACAATAAGCTGAGTCCCTAGAGCTTTTAGGAAAATCTTTTAAGTCCTTGTTTAAGCAAAGGATTGAGGTACATTCACTTTTTCTCTTATAGCCTTTATTTTGATAATTGGCTTATTTGCTTATTAGTGCTTATTGTCTGTTTATTATTGCCTATTATTTCTCATGTTAGCTTAAGATGTTTAGTTTTTAGTTTTATATAGCTTAGTTTAAGTTTTAATCAAAACTGTTCATTTTTCAGTTAAGAAAGCTTATTAGTATAGATGTTTATATAGTGCTTATTTTTCTATAAATCTTAGCTTATTTGTCTTTAATGTTGATAGTACTTAATCTGTTTTCCCATTTCAAGGCTTAATGTGATCTGTTTTTAGCTTAAAATCAGTTTTTATAAGTTTTTATAGTTTAAATTTAAAAATTTAGGTTCAATATAGCTTTAGCTTAAATCTGTGGAAGTCTAGTACGATAGAATAGCTTATTTTGCTTAAACCTTTAATAATAGGTATTGGTGTTCAATTCATGCTTGTTTAGAGTCCTTAAGTCAGTAGAAAAGGTTTAGAATAGTTTTGTAATTGTCCATTTTGGTATAAGTGAAAATCTGTCTTAGCTCTTAATCTAAAAAATTCTAAACTTAAGTCTGATCTTTAAAAGCAAATCTAGTTTAGCTTTAGTTAGTTTCTAGGGCTGACATTCTTAGCACAAGCTCATTAGGATATAAGCTCAATCTGTTTGAGCTTGTTTTTCCCCAAAGTTTAAATATTTTAACCCGCGTTTCAGTTATAAAAGGCGCGAAGAGCAATTTACTGTTCATCGTCACTTCCATTTCACCATCCAGGGTAAATCATAGGGCAAACGCAAATTGATGGGCAAATCAGACTATTCAAGGGCTCTCTTACACAATAGCAAAGTCAAAACAGTCTTATTAAAAGCCACATTGTCTCACATTGGCCACAGCAAAGGAACTTGTACAAAAGGGAAAGCACCAGTGAAGCTCAATTTTAACGACTAAATCTCCTCACACTAACTAAGCACCAAAATACAAAGCTGTCACATCACAGAAAGATAGCTTGGCAACCCGTGTGAGAGAGCATTTGATCCAACGGCACCTAAACTTATGATCCAATGATTTAGAAAAAATGTAATGGTAAAGAAATTAGAGAGAGCGTGTGCATCAAGAGAGACTAGGAACCTTCTTTGGCTGGCTATAAAAAGGCCACACCATCACACACATGTCATCTTTTCTTTTTTTCTAGCTTTTTCACCTAGTGTAGTTTTTATTGTAATTTTCTTTTAATCAGTTGTAATTGTCTTTTATCTAATGTAATCAGAGTTTTTAGTTAATCAAAGTTAAAAATTTTGCTTTTAATCTTCTTAGTCCACATCTTTATTCATGAAGCTCTATAAAAGCCAAAAACTTCTCAATAAGGCTAATAAGCTCCATAATAAAATTCTTTCAGTCCTATAAGCTAAATAGAGCTTATTAATTCAGTATATAATCATATCTAAACCCTTAAACGGAGCTTAACATATAATACCTATCGTGTGGATTATTGAGCATTTTGGAAGTTTTGACAATATATGGAAAGGGTCAAAGAAATACTTAAACTCCTACTTAATATTATAAAGCCTAGGCTAGCTTGTAGCTGCCTTTTATTAGGTCCTCTTTTTCAGCTAGAGGAGAAAGGTATGAATTCATTTTTAAATACAATAGTTCATTTTCAATTATAGCTTAAAATATACTTTATATGCTTGCTTTTGCTTAATTGTCTTATTCATTTGTGCTTATATAGTGCTTAATTAATCCTGAAATCTAGCTTATTAAGTGTTTTGTTCATTTTTAGCTTAATCATCATAGATCATAGATTTTTCCTAGTATAATTGTGTCATTAAACCATAAAAAAACAAAAATAAGAAAGTTATAGAATAGAACTTAATTTCTAGCCCTTAAAGTAGTTGTTAATTTGTGTTAATTAGGTTTGAAATAAGCTAGTAAAAGTCATGGTATATCAAGTTTTCTCTAAATTATTTTTCAACCTCAAGCTTTTCAAAGTCCTGTCAAAAACCTTATGGGTGATTGGATTAAGACTATTGACATCAAAAAGTCAAAATAGAGTATTGCCAAATTGTTTGATATAGTGAGTTTTCATTTAAATTAGTTTAAATTAAGAGTTTTTATAAAGCTTAGTTTTTGTAAAAATCATAAAGTATGGCTTATTATAAAAGTTACACCCATGCACCATGGGGGTTTTTGTTAGCATAATTTGCTAGCTTAAAATAGAAACGAGCACTTTAATCTATTTAGGATGTGCTTAAAATTTGATTTTGCCTCACTTCCACTAAGAGTGTCCTTAAGTTGCAGGCTTTCGCCTTAGGTAACCAGCACTATTGGTTTTTGCTGTGTACCAGAGACAGTACAACAAACACGTTAGTACTGCTGTTACTTATGGCTTAATATTCACTAAGTAATAATATGATATTATTTTACTTAAGTTGTGTAGGCTTAGATAAGGTATAGCTTAATTCAGTTTTAGACTTAATCTTTTCATTTCCTAGCTTCTCATCTAGTACATTTATCTTAAAAGTCATTAAATAAGCCAAAAAGACCAAAAACAGTACCATCTAGATCCTAGTCTTTAAATTCAAATATCTCATCTTATTAGGTGATTAGAAATTAAAGATTAGTATAAGTAGTTTTATAAGGTTTTTGTTGTATTCCAATAAGATTAGAGCTAAGTTTTGCTTTTTTGAGAATGAGAGCCCTTAATATGGTTTTAGCTAATTTGAATAATTATGGTTTACCTGAGTATGCCACTTCATCATCATTTTCAGTTATCTTCTAGAGTTGAATTAGCTCTCATTTCTTTACCTATTAAGTTTAAGTACATCATAAAGCTTTTCTTAGCTTCGTTAAGTTTTAAAGTTTAAGCTTATAATAACGCTTTTATAAAGCTTGCACAGGTAATACCAAGGGCAAAAGCCCACTTTCTGTGAACAGCATGATTCTAGAGTGTTTCATAGCTTATCTTTTCACTTTCATACAAAAATCTTAGTTTTAAAGTTGTATAAATTAAACGTATATAATAATATTTGATATTAAGTTCTTGAAAATAAGCAAAAAATAACAAAAAGTAAAAAAATGGGGTATGCCTGCCCTCTAACCCACGACCTCACACTTATATAGCCCATACGAGACATAACACCATGCTACAATAGCTCATCCGTTACCTTTTCCTATCATTAATCCTTTATACACCTTTTGGCTTTATAAGCCAAATAAGCTGTTAAGCTTATTTCGTGGCTTATTTTATAAGCTACACTTAGGACTTATTTATTCCTAGATTCCATATAGCATAAGTTTATTTCCCTTTATTTTTTCTAGAATATTTACTATATTTAGTATTTTTTTATATCTTTTATTTTCTTTAAAAACTTTAAAAAATCATAAAAAATTGAAAATTAATCAGAAAAATAAAAATATTTTTTATAAATTTTCTTTTAATATAAAGTTTGTAGGAAATTTAGTTTCACTTTCGTAGGGTTATGAATTTGCATAAAATTCCCTTTTATAAAGAACGGTTTTGATCCCGTTCTCGGTCACTCAAGTTTGTAACTCATCCGTTTTAACTCCGATTTTTCGTTCTAGTTATTTTTTTAAACATTCGTTTAAGACAATTAGAAATACATTTTATAAAAGAAGAAATAAAAATTAGTTTAATTTAATAGAATTTAGGTTTTTGGCCTAGATTAGTAACCCGTTTCGCGTTTTAAGTTAAATTATACAGTTTTCCAGTAATTTATCTTATGCTTAATTGTTAGTACTAGTTTTATTCGAGATCTTCTTAAGTAGTTATAGAAAACCCAATCAATCTTCGAACCCATTCAAATAATATCCAATATCAAGCGAGGTTTCAATTTCTCAAATCATTCAAATCGTTGGGAAAACGACCCGGGAAATCATACTTTCCGGTAAACATACGTATATTATATATTATATATATATTTTAAAGAGTGAATTTTCCTTAGGGAATTTTCTTAATTGCTCTTGTGGAAATATTATATATTAGTATATTATATCCGCGTATCAAATTTTTGGCGCCGCTGCCGGGGATTTGAGTTAACGAATCTCTCGTTTTGTGTTTGTTGATAAGATTTGAAGATCCTTTCGTCCCCGAAAGTTTCATTTTTGTTAAAAATTTTCAAAAAGTCAAAAAAAAATCATAAAATATAAAAAGTAAAAAATATTTTCCTTCTCTTTTTAGTATAGCTATCATATTAAAAAACAAAAAAAAATCAAAAACACAAAAAAATTATCCTTAAAAAAGAAATTAAATAAACAAAGTTGGTAAAAGAACACCAACAAATAATATCTTCAATTGAGGTATTATCATAAATAAGTTCCGGTGAACTTGAAAAGTTCCCAAATCGAACCAAAGATTTAACACTTGCCATTTGTATCTCTACGAAGTACGGCTCACCTTGAAAAGCAATTTTTAAGAGCTACCGTGAAGTAGTTGATTATGTGGTTTAAGTCTCTTTCGTGTAACCGTTAAAATTTGTTGTGAATAAAAATTCAAAAAAAAAAAAATTAGTGTAAAATTTTTCTTTTAATTCTAGATTTTTCCTTTTTTATTTTCTCTTTTTAAGTGCATGCGCACTCGCTCGCAAACTCGTAACCGTAACCGTCGTCAACAACAACAAACCCTTCCGGTTGTTGTTGAACCTTGTAATTTAGAAGAGCCAATTCCCGGACAAACCATAGTTGCGATGGCGGAGAAGCTATTGTTTTACCCGAAATCAATGCCAATCATTTTGAGATCAAAACTAATTTGCTTCAATTGGTTCAAGCGAACCCGTTTCATGGTTTAGAAAATGAAAATCCTCA
>BQNB010143003.1:0-17051 GCA_026074375.1 Tanacetum coccineum | reverse complement strand
AACTTTGAATTACCAGCATTAACTCCAATTCCTTTCTAATCAGTATTTCCATCATCAAATTAATATTTTAACTTACAAATTCTCTTAGTCTATTTTTGATTTCTCTTAATTCTTTTAGCTCATAATTCTCTCTGTCTGTTTTTGTTTCACACATCTCTCTTTCTATTTTTCAGCTTACTATTTCTCTTAATTCTTTTTCTCACCAATTCACTCTATCTGTTTTTATTTTCACACATCTCTCTTTCTATTTTTTAGCTCACTATTTCTCTTAATTCTTTTTCTCACTAATTCACTCTATCTGTTTTTATTTTCACACATCTCTCTTTCTATTTTTCAGCTCACTATTTCTCTCAATTCTTACAGTATTAATTATACCAGCAGTAGTAAGTATAACTAACAGTATTAACTCAGCAATATTAAGTATAACTAGCAGCACTAATTATACTTAACATCAGAAACTTGAAGTTACCAGTAATAACTTAAATTTTCATCCTTAGCAGCTTTTTCATTCCATTCCAATCATCATTTGTGTATAATCCGCTGCACATTAACACAATTAACCTCCCCTTAATCAATACTTCAGAGGTTAAGCATTCCAATACTTGTAATCAGTTATTGAAATCTGCTACCATCAAATGCTTTTGTGAGCAAATCTGCAACATTCTGATCTGTGTGAATCTTGATCATCTGAATAAGCTTCTTCTCATTGGAATCTCTGATAAAGCTATGCCTAATCTCAATGTTCTTTGTCTTTAAGTGAAAAACAAGGTTCTTCACTATGCAAATAGTACTTTCATTATCAATATGAATCTTAGTCTGCATAAAGTTATATCCATAATCCAACAATTAATTTTGAATCCAAAGCACCTGTCTACGGCAATTGGAAGCAGCTATATACTCAGCTTTAGTTGTTGAATTAGCAACCACAGTCTACTTCTTGCATTGCCATGAAATCAATCTACACCCTAGAAATTGACAACCTCCTGTTGTGGACTTCCTATCTAAGCTTGCTCCTGCATAGTCACTGTCAGTATATGCCACCAAATCACAAGGTGAATCCTTGGGATACCAAAGGCCCAATTTAGGTTGATCTTTTAAGTATCTAAAGATCCTTTTCATAGCATGAAGATGTAAACGTTTAGGATTGACTTGGAATCTTGCATAAGAACATACTGCAAACATAATATCAGGCCTTGAAGAAGTTAGATACATCAATGATCCAATCATGGATCTATACAAGTGTTCATCTACATCTTCACCATCTGCATCTTTGAGCAAAGGCTTATGGGTTTCCATGGGTGTGCTTGCTGTTTTGACATCACTAAAGCCAAATTTCTTCAAAATCTCAGTCACATACTTGTCTTGACTTATAAAAATCCCATCTTCCTTCTGCTTCACTTGCAGTCCTAACGTCCTCACGGAAACGAATGTGCAGTTCACCCATAGCACTCATCTGAAATTCATTATGCATCAATCTGTGTCTCAAACTAGAGAGTGAGAGAGATGAGATTCTTTGTTAGACAAATATGATCATCATCAATAGGGCTGTTCACGAGTCGAGCTTTTAACGAGCTACTCGAGCTCGAGCTCGTTTAACTCGACTCGAGCTTCATAAATTTCGAGCTCGAGTCGAGCTCAAACAAAATGTAGAGCTCGAATAATTTACGAGACAGCTTTTAAAATTTAGTATATAGTTGGCTCGTCGATAGCTAGTTTAGTTATCAAGCACTCGAACGAGAACGAGCTTCTCAGCTCTAAACGAGCCGAACGAGCTTAAATCGAGAGCTAAAATAAGTAGTTTCAAAAAATGTTTCGATTGTAAAATTTTAATTATTATTAGTATTTTAGGCTAAACATAAAACCAAAACTAACAATATGTTAACCTTCAATCACATCAAAGATCTACAATTTAGTTTTTATATAATTATAAACTAGTAAACTTGGGCCTTTGTTTATATAGACTTCACATTGCCTTCCTTTTGTTTCATTCATTCAATGTTGATAAGTGAAATGATTTTCTTCTTTGTTTTTTTATCAAGCTTTACAACGCTATTACTTAGAACTTAGATTGTTAATATCATATGAATAAGTTACCTTAAATTCATTTAGTTAATGTGTTAAATAAATTGTTATTTATGTATTATTTATTGATTAATTTCGTTGTTAAATTAGTTTTATGCTAGTTAAGTGTATTATAAAGAAATAACCATTATGTTTAATAACTCTTTATCAAATATATAAATGAATGAAATCAATCATGAATACCACTAAATAAGAATTATGAATCAGTAGATGATTTCAACGAAACTCGCTCGTATGACTCACATAGTGTTGGATTTATGGTCAAAGGGTGTTTTGTGATTAAATTAAATCACAAACGCATATGTATGTTATTGTATATACCAGAGCGATTCTCTTTTATGTTTTTTACGCTTACACACACAAAAGACACATACGATGAGATTCAAATATGTATGATCAGATGTGACACATACATATGAACTTAAATATGTATAGACACATAGGAAACTTACATATGAAAGGCGAAATCTGTATGGACACACTATGAAATACATCAATGCGGCCAATATTTACATATAAAGACACATATATGATATCTATGCATAAATTCAATGTGAGGTTGCTAAACACAATTGGTTCATGGGTCTTAGACAATAGAATATAAAAAATGTTATCATCTCAAATCTATTTGATGATGAAACACAAAGATTGTTGTTGGTAATATTCTTGTAGAAACTCTTTTTTGTTAGTTTAGTTATGAACTAACTAACTCTTACACTCGTTCAAATAATGTAAACTAGTTGTTAGATTTATGATAATGGTTTATTAATTAAAATCCATTACATGTAATTACAAATGTGTTTACGCATACACATACTGTAACATCCGAGAATTTTCGAAATTTTTAAAGGACTATTTTAACCCTTGACTTTTCGAGTCTAACTTGACCTTTTAACTTTTGGTCGTTCATGGTCGCATAAAAACAATTACCGTGTGACCGGTAAAGTTGTCGGAACATATTTTAAATAATAAATCATATTTATTATTACATCTCTCAAGGGAAAGTTATCTTTAACTTATTTGATTTGAAAACGAAAAAGGATATATATTAATTCTTAGTTGATTTATCAAAAACGAACCACTAAATCACGTTTTCACGATTTGAACCCTAAAACAATTTGATGTAAAACGATATTTCAGACAACTTTTAGTTTTGAACCGAGACTTGAACATGCAGACAGAAGAGGGCTAAAACAGCACCGCAAAGTTTATAAACTGCACAACAACGGATACCGTACACACAAAAATAATTAAATTTATTTTTAAATATCACTATTTATTTAATAAAAATATTAAATAAAATTATTCAATATTTTACTTATTTAAGCGTTGTTGATAGCGCGAATATGCGGGTTGAAATTTATTTTATTTTCGGACGAGGCATAACCGGATTATCAAATAAACAACAAATACTTTTATAAATGTTATAAAGATATTTATGAAATACTATCAAGTAAATACTCATTTTTATTAGAAAAATGATTTGAAACGCAATGACGCAAGTTTCACATTTTGAATCATCCGATAACCTGTCCAAACGAGTCCCGAACCATTATTACACAAAAATTACCCTTTAACTCCCTGTGGTAATATTTGCAACATCCACCCTAAAGTATTGAAAACTTGTCACATTGTTTTAAAAGTATTCTAGTATAAATATATAAATATGTAGGGTTATATTCATTTTTCTTTTATAAGAACCCTAGCCACACTCTCTCCCTCTCTCTAAATATCCGGCGCCGCCACCGGTGCTCCGGCCAAAATCCGACGAACCCAACATCGTTGCCACCACCACTCTACGCCATCTCTACCACATCCTTATACATCATATCCCCACTTCGTCACCATCCTCGTCAACATCATCTTCATCCCCACGACAACCACCTCCGTCACCATGACCATAGCGGTAGCCACCATGAGGGTGCGTGAGTTTTGCTCAGCCAAGCACAAGGGTGCGTATGGTTTATTAGCAGGGTGCGTTTGGCTGTGGGTTTAGCACCAAAAAGGTACGTTTGGTTTCGGGTTTAACACCCAAATAGGGTGCGTTGTGGTTTATCAAAAACACCACAAAGGGCGTTTGTCCCGGTGGTTTAACACCGTAAGGGTGCGTTCGGCTTTCATAAACCGCACAAGGGTGCGGTTGGTTTTGTTAAAACACCCCGAGTGTGTGTTTGGTGGGCTGGGAATCAGCCGAGGGTGCGGTTGGTTTGGTTAAAATGCCATTAGGGTGCGTTTGGCTGCTGTCGAACACCAAAGGGTGTGTTTGGTTTGGCGGAAAATAGATTAGGGTACGTTTGGTGGATATAGAAACAACTAGGATCCGTTTGGTTTAGCTGAAACGCTTCAAGGGAGCGTTTGGTTTGGCTGTTAACACCAAGAGGTGTGTTTGGTTTGGTTAGTTTTATAGAAACGGGTGCGTTTGGCTGTTAAAACAGCCATAGGGCGCGTTTGGTTTGCGGGGTAACACCCAAAAGGGGTGTTTGGTTGTGCAGTCAACAAAATAGGGTGCGTTTGGTATAGTGGCAGCAATAGGGCGCGTTTGGGTGAGCAGTTTCAATAAGGGTTCGTTTGGTTAATGAAAATTATTACAAGGTTTTATAAATATTTAAAAACCGGATATATAAATTGGTGGTTTATAATGGTTAAATAAATGTAAATTATATTATTTTGTTTAGATTAGATAAAATAGCATAAATATATTATACCTGGAACACGCAGACATTGGAAATATTAGAAAGCGAATAATTTCATCATATATTGATTAAGGGAAAACGTCGGGTTTTGCAAAAATGGAAAACGTTTTTAGTATGTGTTTAATTACACATACCTTTTACCTTTAAAAACGAGCTAAAATAACAAAAAACGGACTTAAAATACCAAAAATATGCTTGTTTTGCTAATTGTGTTGTTTTATAGCCCCTCTTTCACTTGTTTTACATTTACTTTACAAATCTCGGGGGAGAATACATGCTCAATACAACTTGTTTACATATTCGTTCACAATATCTTTTACATACTATTCTACACACTTGGTTTACATACTTGATTTTGGCAATTTCTATACAAACACATTACTGATGGATTCAAATTGTGTTTTACATACTTATTATGCATAGCTCGCTATGAGGATACATTATTTGACTTCATTTTTGGTCCCACAAAATGCATACTTTAACACTTGCAATGATTTTCGGATTACGATTTGTTTGGCGCCTGCGGGGCCAACAAGCATTACATGCCCGGGTGTTCTTGGAGGGAACACCCATGATGGGAACACATTATTTGTATCACTGCCCGAATCGGGTACATACAACAAGTCTACGTCACAGCGTCATGAACTGTAAATCACTTGGAGGGTGAGCGCGATGTATAAAACATCTATCCGGTGTGGATCCTGTTTCATGCGATTTAAGCACGCAAGGTAACGAACATTATAGCGATGATGTCCACGGCGAATGATATAAAATAGATCTATCGGGATTGACAACCCCCGTTCGGGGTGAACTAGCTCACTGAGCACGAACGTATAACATGTCGGATACACGTTGGACTACAGGGCCCCCTGACACATACATACATGAACATTCATGGTGACATTAAATTTTGTCATGCATTTATGTTAAAAGAATCTTTGATAAGATTGGTACTTTTGTAACAGAAAATGGTCTGCATATTTATAAATATTTTTACATGTACGGTGAAGACACATGTGGATAAATATATTTTGTTGAAACTTACATTCATATTTAAACTAATCTATGAACTCACCAACTTTAATGTTGACACTTTTAAGCATGTTTTTCTCATGTGAATTAGATGCTTGGATTATTTGATGTGCGTTGGGGTCTTTACATTCAAGTTTTTCATGGTGATGCAATTATGGGACAACTATTATTTTGACTTCAGAAAATCAACGAGATTATTTTACAAACGACACATTTATAGGTCGTTCTCTTGTATCTTGTGCTGTTGTATTATGAAGTAACACCCCCTGACATATTTCCGCTGCGACAAATTTTTGGGGGTGTTACACATACAATGTCTCTCGTATGAGCATTTAAACAAACAAACATATACATACATTCTTACATATGATACGCACATACATTTACAAGAGACACATGACCATACATAAATACACATACACATGACTTAATTTAGTTAAACAATCAAATAATTCATTATATACTTGTGCTCGTAAAATAATTTATGATATTGACTCAAGCTCGAATGACAATATTTTCTCGGCTAGTTTCATGAATTAAGCTTACAAAATTATACTTGGGTATATTCATTCGATAATCATGTCTAGTGAAAGAGGTAAAACATATACTAGGAAATTATGTATAATACAAGTACATCAATTACGTGTTCTCAATAAAAGAAAAAAAATTAGAAAAGAATCGGAAAAGCATTTCGGTTGTCATCAACCATTGACTCCAATTAATCTAAAATATTACTATGCCTATTACTAATCTAATTGTAGGATAAGAGCTTGACGTTATTGAAGAGAATATATTTATTATGCTTTTAAGAAGAAAATGTGAACTCATTTCTATATCTCCAAAGAAGCCAAAGAGTAGTTTAGACTACTACGTTGAAGCGACGTAAGAGAGTTTAAACATGACTTTATTCGATAGGTTAATTGCATCTTCTAGACTTAAAAGTTAAACCAGTTAAATTGGAGTATGAACATGAATATTTTTTATATATCTTTGCTTAAAGTTAATGCTTGAAACTAAAATTTAATATTTACTTACAATAACATATTTATTATTTTTTATTTTATTGCTTGGTGTCTATTCATTTATTTAATTACTAAATAATAATAATCTAATGAATAATTTTTTATATTTTATTTTATAATAAAAGAAGATAGTAAAGCCTTTAATGTAATCATTGTCTACTAAATATTTATATGTTTATAATTTTATCTTATTTTTTGTTTTAAAATTAGAAAAATATAAAGACACAATGATATATTTTCTTTGCTAACTAGAAAGACTTAGATAATAAATAAGAAATATAGTTTGAAAATATCAAAAGAACAAGAGAAACTAAAATATATGAAGGACATGGCTAGTAGACTTATCTCACATTGCTTGGAGAAGAAAACATTCAAGGGAAAAACCTCTATATAAGCAAAGCCCCCCACCCTTTGATACTTAGTTAAGCTTTAGATGTTATTAAACAATGATTGTTTGTTCATAAACAATCTTTCTTGACCTTATAAATTAAGTAAACTTTAATTAGTTTGAGCATTATAAAAAAATTTAAAATTTTAAACGAGCTTTTGAGCTCAATCTTGAGTTAATAAACGAGCTTATCAAGTTTGATCGTTTATACGAGCAACTTAAGCTTAAAGTTAGTTTATTGTAGGAGTACAAAAAAAGTTAGAAGTCTTAAACGAGCTTCGAGCTCGAACTCGAACAACAACAAACTAATCGAGTTCGAGCTCGAGCCAATTTATAAGATTTTACTCGAGCTCGAGTCGAGTAGTTAATAAACGAGCTTGGCTCGTTTAGGCCAAAACTCGACTCGGCTCGGATCGTTAACACCCCTAATCATCAACATATACTTGAACTAACAAAATATCACCTTTTACTCTTCTGATAAACAAGGTCTTGTCTATCTTTCCTCTTTGAAACCCATTGTCCAACAAATAAGTTGACAAGGTTTCATACCAAGCTCTGGGAGCTTGATGCAATCCATAAAGTGCCTTTTCTACTTTGTATACTCTATCAGGGAAGTCTGGATCTTCAAATCCTAGTGGTTGACAAACATAGACTTCCTCTTCAATCTTACCATAAAGAAAATCACTCTTGACATCCATCTGGTACACCACAAAGTCTTTAAATGAGGCATAGGCTAAGAATAGCCTAATTGCTTCAATTCTGGCAACAGGAGCAAATACTTCATCATAATATTCCTTCTTCTTGTGTGTATCCTTGTGCAACCAATCTTGCTTTATTCTTAATCACAATACCTCTTTCATCCTTCTTGTTCCTGTAAACTCATTTAGTCCCAATAGCCCTTTTTCCATTTAGTAAATCCACCAGAGTCCAAACCTTTTGTAATTTGAATTGCAATAGCTCATCCTGCATAACTTCTATCTACTTGGATCCTTTAATGCATGAATTACCTTTTTGGGTTCTTCTTGTGATAA
This sequence comes from Tanacetum coccineum, assembly GCA_026074375.1. Lineage (NCBI taxonomy): Eukaryota > Viridiplantae > Streptophyta > Magnoliopsida > Asterales > Asteraceae > Tanacetum > Tanacetum coccineum. The sequence goes on along the minus strand of BQNB010143003.1, from coordinate 8,803 downwards.
AAAGCAAGCAAGCAAGCAGTTTTGAAAGTCTTTATGGTTTATTCTTTGTTGAACTGAACTAAACAAACCATGTTCTTCCAAATTATTTGTCATTCTTCTTGTTTGAGGTGTTGAATGCAAGTCTCTAATAATTTGTTCAACTGGATGATCTTTGTGTATTCTTGTAGTTGGAATAGGACTGATAGGCAAAAATGCATCTAAATTGTTCATGTCAGCCTCTGCACCAACATCTTCATCATCATTTGAATAAACAATATCTTCCAATTCTGGCATATTTGGATTATTTGGAAGTTCAATGCTTGTTTTTGGATCAACAGCATTAACTTCTATGCCAGCAGCATTAACAATTGAACTAACAGCGTTAACATTGTTAGTGTTATTTCCATCACTAACATTATTGATATTGTTAGTGCTGTTAATATAATCATCCTTCTCTTGATTAATTCTTGGCTCCTCTATACTTGGAACCTCACTATCTTTCCCTTTAATTTGATTTCCACTTTCATTCCTGATCTTCAAAAATTATAATATATATAATGGTGGTGTTTAATTGGGGAGGGGGTTAGTGGACATCCCTTCTTTCCTCTCTCCCTGATGTTTGAATCCAACATCAGGAGATTCTTTTGAATTCTGAGAGAATAGTAGATCAGCAGGCTACATTGGTAGCAAAATGTAATCTTTGTCAGGTATTGTCTCCATTCTAGCTTTGCCTGCATTGTCACATGCTTTTGTACTTGCATTACCATTAGATGACTCTCTGCAAACAACTGGCTTATAGTTCAGTAAGAATTTGTTATGTGCAATCTATATCAAAACGAATTAGTCCACTTCCGCAATATTAGATTATACATAATTGTACATGCAGGTTCTTTTCTACTATCATAGTTCTACTGTTGAATAACTCTGAATCTTTGCTATTAGTATATTATCCTACAAAGAACCCTTGCATCACCTTTCATCAAATTACCTAGGTGATCTATGGTTTAAGGAATGGTAACAGGACCCCAAATGGTCCTCATGAAGCTAGGGCAGGTTTCTACCAGAAATAGTTCCTAAGGGGTCTTGTTTTGAGCTGTGATAACTAACACCCTATGTTGACATGCTAACCAGCATGATTAACTGCTTCAGCCTAGAAAGTTGTTGGCAATTTTAAATCAGTTAGCATAGTCCTAGCTGCCTCTATTAGTGTCCTATTTTTCTTTTCTGTTATGGAGTCCTAGCAACACTAAATTCTCTCTAAATACCCTTTATTTCACAAAACTAATTCATGACTCTATTCTTGAATTCAGTCCCATTGTCACATCTAATCACTTTCACCTTAAGGTCTATTAGATTTTCTATGCCTGTTATAAATGTTTTAAAGATTTTAGAAGTTTCATCCTTAGTGGCTAAAAAGAAAACCCAACTAAACCTACTAAAATCATCTGTGACAACTAGGCAATACATCTTTTTCGTTAAACTCTTTACAAATGTTGTGGCCCATTCATCATGGGCCTAGGTATAAGTACTATTCGTGGGTCGGGTTCATGACCCGAGGTTGGACTATACGTCATCAGTGACTAAAAAGAAAATCTAACTAAACCTACTAAAATCATATGTGACAACTAGGTAAACCTGTTACAAGGTTTCCCCTTACTAGTTTATTCATTGTATTGAAATTTACATGTCCAAGCCTCTTATGCCAAAGAATAGATTCATCTAGTGTGGCTGTTACAAAGAGACAAGTGATACCTCCTTGAGGAATAACATTCTTTAAATCAACACTGTACATGTTATCCTTTCTAGGAACTTTAAGCAAAACACGACTTTCATCAGTTAACTTAAAGTTTGGAGACAGAACAACACATTCGGTATCAGTAAAAAGAACACTATTCTTCTTGTCACACATTTGTGAGACACTAAAGAGGTTAAACTTTAGTTCCGTTACAAAATACACATCTTCAAAATCTAATTTACCAGTTCTTATTTTACCTTTCCTAGTAATTTTCCATCCTTTAGAATTACCTCCAAAGGAAACAAATCCTCTATCAGTTTCTTCATAATCTGTAAGATAAGATCCGTTTCCTGTCATGTGCATAGAGCATTCACTATCAATCACTACTTTATCCTTTAAATCTTGTTGTGGATTACCCTGCATATAATGGTAAGAAAATTAGTTTCTTTTGAGGACCCAAGCCATTACTGACTTGGATCTGCCTTGTGCATCAATATAGTCAAATCTTTTAAAGGACATTGATGCACCATTGTTTCTGGAGACATGGTCTAAAACTTTGTTCTTTGGTCTCCAAACCCAACATGCTGAGGCCTTAACAACATTTCCCTTGTTTCCCTTAATAGCACTAAGAACAGCTTTTGGTCTAACAATATTAACCCTTGTTCCCTTAACAATATTAACCTTTTAATGAAATTACAGTTATTAGCTGCTATTATTTTGTTAAAAGGCCTTCTAGCAGTTGAATATGCATTATTAATAACATTTTTCATGGGTCCTACATCACTGCTATTCTTGGTTGAACAATATTAACTAGTCTAGCAGTATTAAGTGAAATTGGGCCAAACCTAGTTAAGATTGTTCTTGAAAATATGTTCCTTTTTGGATTGGGATGAGTTAATTTAGAGAAATTTTGTTTGTTCACCCTTTGAACATTGCTCCAAACTGATTTTGCAAATCTTCCATTATTATACCAGTTATTGCAATCATTCTTCAAATAATCAAAACTACCACACACATGACAAGCTTTGTTGAATATCTCAAAATAACTCCCTGATTTTTGAGACATCTGTTGGTTCCAGTTTCTCTTGATTCCCCTAGGACTTCTGTATGTGTCTTGCCTAATTTGCTTAACAGGTTTCCTATTAGTTTTAGGTTTAACCAACTTAATTTTACTAAAATTAGGCTTAATTGATTGAAACGTAGGCTCATCTTCTTCCACACTTTTAGACACCCAATCCTTAATAATTGGGGCTCCATTTTCTTTCCTAGTAGTCTTAAGTTCATTAGTCTTAATAGTAGGCTTTTCAATTACAGACTCACTAACAGACTCATTCACATCAACAAAATCATCTAGACTAGCATAAACTAAATCAGGTTTTAGTGACATAAAATTCCCAGTATAGGGAGGTGGAACAGCATTATACCCTAAATTGTTTTACACTTATCCATTATCTGACTATCTAGAAGTTTACTTAGGCTTTTTAATGAATTTTCAAATTTTTGTATTGTAAGTTGAACCTCATCCTTTTCTTTTGTAGCCAACTCTAACTTCCTTTTAAGCTTTGTAATATCTAAATCTCTTTAATAGATTTCACATTTAAGAGTTTTATATCTTCCTCATACGCTGACTCATTTTTCTTTAAGACCAACAGTCTAGCTTCTATAAATTCTAAATCAGTTTTATAAGAGATAACACTTATTCTAGTTATTCTTAAGTCTTTAACTAATTGTTTATTTTGTTCTTTTAGATCTTTTACATATTCTAAACAAGATGAACAACAGTTTGAGTCATTAGATACCTCATAGTTTGTAGAAGAACTTGAACTTGTTAAAGAATAATCCATGAGAGCAAAATTGGTTGGACCTTCTTCTGCTTGGTCACTCCAATCATAGCCAAAGCCACCACACTAAGACACTAAGGCATTTAAAGTAGTTTCCTTAATTGACACAATCCTTCTCGTAGGCTCCCTATTCTTGCTGTCTTGATTCACGGGTGCCTTGCACTCCCTTGCAAAGTGTCCTCTCTTGTGGCAGTTGAAACACTCCACCTTGGACTTTTCAAACCTAATTCTTTCTTCGTTGGCCATGTCCAACTTCCTTCTAGTTTTTTTTCATGAATCTTCTTGCCCTCATAGTCAGCATAGTAATGTTCTACCTAAAGTCCATCTCTTCTAGATCATCAGGATGGATTTGTTATAGATCTTTATATCAAGCTGTGGAATACTTGTTTGGCTAGCAAAGAAGGAATAAATCATAGCATCACTTAAATTTTCAACAATTGTTGAGCTATCAGCAGCACCATGAGTGCTAGCAGTATTAATACCCTGAGCTAAATTAACTATTCTAGTTGCACTGTATATGCTGCAATAGGACATAAAGGCTACATTTTATAAATTTGTGGTTGAGCTAGATGTCCCCTTGACCTATGATTCATAAGCCTTTAGGTTGTTGAAGAGGTCATCCAAACTCAATGTCTCAATCTCTGGTTTGTTCCTCCACATAATAGTATGCATAGTCCATTCTTGTGACAAAGTTATCAAGAACTTTTGACTGATGTCTTCTTGAGGGATAACTTCACCATGCATCTCCAGTTGACTAATTAGCTTTTGAAGCCTTTCATAGGTTTGCTCAATCACTTATGTACTGTATGCAGCAAAGTTTTCATATTGCTGCTTTAGAATATTTTTTTATGTTTTCTTTATATTATAGCAGTATTACCTCTAAATTTGTTCTCAATAGCCTGCATCAGTGTCTTAGCATCCTTGTATGAGTTGAACTTTAATTGATGCTCATTAGGAAGGCCATCACAAAGTGCTTTATTGCCTATAAACTCTGCCTTTCTTTGTGCACTTCTCTTCAACACTTGTAGGAAGGGATAACAGTCTCCTTACCATCAATAGTTTTTGTTACTATGGGTGCATTACCATTTTCTACAATCTTCCCATAGAGTGTAATCAATGCACTGTAGGTACTACTCCATCCTCATCTTCCAAAGATCATACTCACCAGGTTAGAGTATGGGTAGGTTGATGGTTTGAGTAGATTAATAATCCATTGCTTCTTGAAAAAGTAGATCTTGTATGTAGTAAAGGTTCTTCTTATTCAAAGTTTCTCACAAGCTCTGATACCACTTGTTGATCCCAATAGAATAGATCTTGCTTAGCTTGTATAAGGCTAAGTTGTATTGAATAAATTCAAAACAACTATGATAGAAACTTTGATTGTAAATATCAAAGACTATGCGGAATCTAGTCAATGATACTAAGAAGAATTTCAATGAAACAGTAATGAATAAAATTAATAACAATACAGTTTACCAAACTTTCAGCCTCAATATAATACGAACACTCTTAATAGTGTTAGGGTTACAAAACCTTGAAGCTATATTGATATCAAAACAAACGATTTCTAGATATCTAACTCTATGCCATAGGACCTCCTTTTATATACCAAGGAGTCCTAACTGGCTTACAATATTTCCCTAAGTTATCATCATCTTCTAAACAAATAACTTATACGTATCTTTTACAAAAATATCTCATACTTATCACATAAGCAATCTTTATCTTTTCTCTGATAAGTCTTTGATCTCTTCTATGTCAGCATAAACTCTTCCAGCAGTTGTAATCTTTAAGCAGTTGTAACTTTCACACCAACAGTAGTAACTTTTGTACCAGCAGCACTAGCTGTGGACAAGCAACATTAACTACTTAGAAAGTTTTCTTCAATCTTCATTAGCGATACTAAGTTACACTAGTAGTAGTAACTTGCAGTAGTAACTTATACTAGCAGTAGTAACTTACACTAGAAGTAGTAACTACTTAGCATATTTTTCATTAAGATTACTAACAGCACTAATTTATAATTAGCAGCAGTAACTAATACCTTAATAGTCTTAACTTCCACTTAGCACTAGTGACTTCCAAACAGCATCAAGAGACTTTTAATCCTAACAAGATCCTATTAACTAACCTTCTCCCACCTCAGCCCACATAATTGGCGAACGACACTTTCTACCATACAATGCCTCAACGGAAGATGAACATCCCAACTTCCCCTGAAGTCTAAGACGCACACTCTAAGCATGTCTTCTAAAGTCTGAATAGTACTCTCACTCTGACCACCAGTCTGAGGGTGATAAGCCGTACTCATGTCTAAATGAGTCCCCAATGCCTCTTGCATTGACTGCCAAAACCTTGATGTAAAACGACTATCATGATCTAATATAATCGAGATTGGCACACCATATCTAGCAGCTATCTCATTCAAATAGAATCTAGCCAACCTTTCCATCTTATAATCCTCATGCATAGGTAGAAAATGAGCAGACTTAGTCAATCGGTCCACAATGACCCAGATTGTGTCATGCCCACTACTAGTCCTGGGAAACTTAGTCACAAAATCCATAGCTATTCCTTCCTATTTCCATACAGGAATCTCAGGTTGCTGGAGCAAGCCAGATGGCCTTTGATGCTCAGTCTTAACCTTCAGACAAGTCAAACACTTACTAACATACTCAGCTATATCCTTTTTCATTCCAGGCCACCAATACCTATCTTCAAGCTTAAAGACCCTTCTTACAGACCTGGGTGTACAGAGTACTTCGACTTATAGGCTTCACCCATTATCAGGTTCTCACCTCACCCTTCAAAGGTACCCATATTCAATCCAGGTAGTACAAGGTTCCATCACTTCTCTGTTCTATCATCTCATCCAAACCTTTTAGCAACCCTGCAAACTCATCCACAGCCTCCTTCTGAGCCGTCAGTATCCTATCCTTGATACTCAACTGAAGGGTCATATTCATAGATCTAACTCTCTTAGGCTTTACTCTTTCTTTCCTACTTAGGGCATCAACCGCCACATTCGCCTTACCAGGATGGTAGCGAATTTCACAGTCATAATCACTAAACAACTCTATCCAGCGACGCTGTCGCATATTCAACTCTTTCTGACTAAAGATATGCTAAAGAATCCTATGATCCGTATAGATGACACTCTTTTTCCCATACAGATTATGTCTCCAGATCTTAAGTGCAAACACGACTGCACCCAACTCTAAATCATGGGTAGTATAATTCTTCTCATGAATTTTCAACTGCCTAGACGCATAGGCTATCACTTTACCTCTTTGCATTAACACACAGCCTAGTCCTATCCCGGACGCATCACAATATACCACAAAGTCTTCCGGTCCATCAGGAAGAGCTAGAATAGGAGCATTACATAACCTATCCTTCAAGGTTTGAAATGCCGATTCATGTTCCTCACCCCAATTGAAGGTATTACATTTCTGAGTCAAGATAGTAAGAGACTTGGCTATCTTAGAAAAGTTCTCAATGAACCTACGGTAATATCCAGCCAATCCTAAGAATGAACGAACCTCAGTCGGAGTTCTAGGGGCTTTCCAATTCTTAACAGCTTCAATCTTACTAGGGTCTACATGAATCCCATTACCATTTATCACATGCCCAAGAAATTGTACTTCTCTTAGCCAGAATTTACACTTAGAAAACTTAGCATACAGTTTCTCCTTTTTGAGCAGTCCCAAGACTAATCTTAAGTGTTCTAGATGCTCCTCTTGAGTCTTAGATTAGATTAAGATATTGTCTATAAACACTATCACAAACTTATCAAGATAAGGCCTACAAACTTATTCATCAAATCATAACATACCGTTTGTGCGTAGTCAGACAAGGGCTTACAGTAAATCAAATTATCTCATAACGAGTTCTCTAAAGGCAGTCTTGGTAAAGGTCATCCTCATGCACTCTCAGCTGATGGTATCGAGACCTAAGATCTATCTTTGAGAAAAACTGCGACCCTTGCAGTTGGTCAAATAGATCATCTATCCTATGAAGTGGATAACGATTCTTAACAGTCAACTTGTTCAATTCTCTATAATCAATGCACATCCTTAAAGAACCATCCTTTTTCTTAACGAACAACACCGACGCTCCCCAAGGTGACAAAATTGGTCGAATGAAACCTTTGTCTTGGAGTTCCTTGAGTTGTCCTGACAACTCCTCTAATTCATAAGGTGCTAAACGATAAGGAGACTTGGCTACCGGCGTTGCTCTAGGAATTAACTCAATCCAAAACTCAATTTCCCGAATAGGCGATAATCCAGATAGATCATCCGGGAATACCTCAGGAAAATCTTTAACTACAACAATCTCTTCTTGTTTCTTAAAACCCATTAAAAATATCGCTTTCTCTTCCGGTCTCTCTCCTACTACTCTAAGCACTTTGCCATCCGGTAGTGTTATCCTCATCACCTTCTCATGGAAAATTATTTTAGCCTTATAATTGGACAACCAGTCCATACCTATAATCATATCAAAACTTCCATGCCCAAAAGGTATCAAATCAATGTCAAAGACATGACCCTCGATTTCTAGTTTACAACCCTTAATACCTTATCAATCTCTACTAGTTTCCCGCTAGCTATCTCAATCTCATATCTGAAACCTAAGTTGCTGGGCTCTAAGCCTAACAGATGTATAAAAGTAGTAGAAACAAAACTATAGTCGGCACCAGAGTCAAGTAAGGTAGTGGCAAAATGATCGTTCAAAGTAAACGTACCCGTTACAATGTTCGGATCCTGGCGAGCTTCCTCTGCTCCCAACATGAATAACTTACCCCTAGCCTGGTTCCCTTGATATCCACAACCCTGGCCCCCGTTGTTAGCAGCAACTTGATTTGGACGATTTCCTTCCGATTCTTGTGCTCTATTTAATCTAAGGCAAGCTGCCCTGACATGGTCGGTACCACCACACTCATAACATGATCTAACAGTTGGGTTTCTGGCATTGACATGATTTACATTCCTCGGCACACCTTTATAATCCTTTGCCAAATGACCCGGGCAGTTACAATTGAAGCATATGCGACAAGGCCCTCCGGGTGCATGGTAGGAGTTGCAGGTGGTACACTTGGACCAAGTACCCATATTCTCTCTTCCTACAGGGTTTACAGTAGTAGAAAAAATATTCCCAGTCCTAGTTCTCTTATTATCATCTTTACCATTCTTATCCTTACTAGGTTCCCCCACATTTCCTCTTTTCTCCACCTTCTTAATTGATCCAT
>BQNB010143002.1:4384-17051 GCA_026074375.1 Tanacetum coccineum | reverse complement strand
GAAATTGGTGTAAGCTAAGTTGTGTACGGTTTTCTCCGCCTAAAGGGAGCTTGTTGACATAGTGAAGAAAACTCTCGAGTCTGGTGCTCGATGAGTGGAGTAGGGCGAAGAGGTGCTTCGTTATCGAACCACTATAAATCCTCGTGTTGTGGTTGATCTTTACAACTCTTATCTCTTATCTTGCATACTTATTTCATATCTTGTCATTACTTATTTGATTAGTTAAATTGTTCATATTATGCACATTGTGAATTCACATAAAGTCGAATCTAAGTTTTTATAATCAAACCAGACATAAAATTAAAAAGCGGTAAACTATTCAACCCCCCTTCTAGTTTTCCACAAGGTTAATAAATTACTTCTTCCCTATTTATTCATAAGATAAATACTACCATGAATCCTAATCGTCCCAAAACTGTATCTACATGGATAAAGAATTAGCAACCGTGTACTCAAATAATTAACTTGGGTTAAAACAATAATTTACTAAAAACAAGTACATACAAGGTAGGCTAAGGCGATTTGGGTGTAACGATTGGTTGTAGGGTTAGACAATGCTCTTCATTAATAGTCTGGATTAACTAGAAAATTACGAGAACCGTGAAAAGGATTGGCTCGAAGGGGTATACTAGGGGTATCCTGCACTAAAAATGAGTGCATGGCAAGGGTGTGGGATAGTTATATGATCGAGTAACCATCATAACAATTATAGGTTTAAAACATGGGTTATCCTAGTGCCTCTTATCTAGCAAATCCTAATACTCACGATGCGGTCTCGGGATGCATCACAAAAACAAGTTCTAGAATTTAATATACTACCAGTACACTCATATAACTTTAAACCGATATCAATGCTCCAGAAAAGGCGACAAAATCACATATACACATCCATAACGATAGAATAGATACACATGATTGCTACTCCTTAACTCGAGAAAGCTAAAGGTAAAATTATCTTAGGTATCAAAAATGGATACTCGAATTCCTATAGATTTAAAGGCGAGCCTCACATTTTTGTGGTGGAATTTTGAGGGTTTTTATGCTAGTCATATAAATTCCTATCCATGAGACGCTAATAATACTCGGCTTTCGTCGGTATGTGTCATAATTTTTTTTTAAATTTGGGTCAAAATTACCGTCTACGCTATGTTTTGGTATATTACACACCATTTTAAGGACAAAGCAAATGGAGATTGAAGGAATAGTTTCTAAGGCTTATTTCCCCCTATACTTAAGTTGAACATTGTCCCCAATGTTCTTAAAAGTTCCCGTAAAACGAATAAAGGGAAAAGAAAACTAGTAAAAGAAACTAATACTCCCTTGGTTTGCTCAATAATGGAGAAGAAACATGCGATAACTGGTTAAATTGTCCTCCAAGAATCATCTTCCTGAAACTTCCTAAGAACTTCTGGGTTTCTTCTCATCAAATATAACCTGTAAATCAAAGACAAAGACAACTACACCTGGCGTAAAATCGGCGAGATAATGATATATACAACGAAACTTTTAGGGTTAACTCTATGAAAGCCGTAAAGATAGGATGAATGTGATGACATAATCAAGGTTTCTGCATGCTTATAAGAAAATTACAAATTATTTTTTGAAAATAATAGAAAATTTTCGATTTTTCACAAAACTAGAGGCGCGACTCCGTCAGAAAAATACCTGACGCCTTCTCTAGCCACTGTGAAAATTTCTCATTCGTTTTTTTTCTTGAAAATTTTTTTGCACTCGATTCTATTAGTTATTCCTTGTGTAAAACGCTGCATAAAACTTGAGATTAATCATTACAATCATATGACTCAAAACTGATGCGAATTAATTAACAATCTATATATGTTTGAAATGGTTCTTATAAACCGAATAGTTTCCCCTACACTTAATTGATGCAAAATACCTTTGATTGCAATTAAGACGAAGTTAAAAACAAAGCAAAGCATGATTACAAATGATTCAAACATATAAGAATAAACGATAAATAGTTAAAACACAAGACGCTCCTAAATGCGAGAAATTAAATTTTAGGTTGCCTCCCAAAAAGCGCTTTTCTTTATTTAACGAGTCTTGTAGCTAGACTCGGAGTCACACGTCCTTACGTGACTCCTCATTCATCTGCAACTCCAGTCAAATATTCAGGCCCAAGCTCTAGACATTCTTTATAAAACCCTAATATTCTGCTCATCACGTACTCCCCTCCTCTTCTCTTGTCTTCCTCGTTCCTAAGGTAGACTGATTTCATATGTTATGTTTCTAAGTCTGATAAAGAGTTATATTGCTCTATTTTGTGGGGCACCTTATAGGCAATTTCATTGATTCCATCAGTGAACTTCACCACTCTTAGTGATAGGCCATGAGTCATATTGGATATTTCAACAAAAGGCTTCCCTAGTACTACTTGTGACAACCTAGGGTCTATGATTGAACTAATATCCTCAACAATCATAAAGTCTACAACATAAGTGAAGTTCCCTACGAAGATATGCATTCCCTTAATTCTTCTTGTGAAATTGCTCACTCCTCTGTTTGTATCTTTCCTAGGGTCAAGTTTTCTCCTCAGGATCCAATTATACAGCATTTGAGTGCTCCCATTATTCGATCAGTGATGGCCTTCAAAACTATGTCAATTTTATTGGTCATCTCGCCTTGTTGTTGTTTGAAATCGGCTTCAAACTTAGACAATCTATCGTCTTGATATGCCATGAAGTTAGACACTAATCCTTCGAGATTTGATTGATTATTAAAATTTTGAGGATTATTGTTGAAGAAGCGGTTCGGGAATGAACCATTTGGTTTAAAGCGATTATGTGGGTTTGAAAAATTATTTTGAGAATTTTGAGGTTGTTTCCACCTAAGGTTTGGGTGACTTTTCCATGACGGATTATAGGTGTCACCAAGGTTTTTTTGCTCAGGATTGAAAGTGTACCACTTGCCTCCTGCTTCATTGGTACGCGAGGATGCGTAATCAACAAAAAGCTTGCTCGGGATTTGCCATGCACTATTGAGTGTCGTGGGGACCACTGCAGATCTCACATGAAGAAGTGATTTTGTTCACTTGAACATATTGCTTAGGAGCAAGATGAGCTTCCATCAAGCGTTGGACTTGATTTCGAGCTTGATGAGACGACGGTCGTATGTACTCGGGACATCTTGAGGCAAAGAGATTTCCTTGACTGGTTTAGCAAAGTTTTTAGGTCTTGATTTAGCTTGAATCACACGATATAGAACAGTTAAGAGTATATAGAATTAAGAAAGGAAGGCAAGTCTCTCACAATTTTCCAAATTTTATAAAAAAGAGAAAAGGGAGGGAAAGTGAGTTTGTTATAAGACTTGACCACCTAATGATGATTGGGTGGGTATTTATAGGAGAGGGAGGTTAGCTTCCCTTCCTTTATTTTCCTATTTTTGTAATCTAGTCCCTTTTCTTTGGATAATATGCTATTTTTCACTTTTAGCATATTTCTCCTTATTACAAACTACTTTCTACTTTGTAAAATAACGACTAAACACTAATAATAAATAAAACCACTTAAAGTATCATAATTAACAGTTTTATGATCCTAACAATCTCCCTATAAGGGTCGATTATTCTGGGCGTTCCCTTCTTGATCCTAGTGATCTTCCGTTCACGTACATTTCCCAATGTCTCATCTGATCACGATGCTTCAACCGTTCTTCAATCTCTTCCTCAAATAGTTGCAGGTATTCAGTATCTTCTTTACTGAGATCACTTGGAGTCACATACCCATGCTTCAGAACTTATGAACCTCTTGATGTCTCATCACTCTCTTTTCTTTCTTGTTGTTCTTGTATATAATGCCATATACTGGTTCAAAGATGATGGAGAACATCTTGTACTTCTCAATGCCTGAAAAAGTAATTTTTGGTGCAGTAAGATTGACCTTCTGTTGATAGCTTTCCACACCTAGCTAGAAATCATGTACTCTTTCCCAGATCATTATACTCCTGATGAAGACTGACAATGACCACAACAGTCCAGTCTCAGCATAGTCATCTACCTTGTCGTTAACAATTAGCAGATACATATCCTCTATATCATTCTTGTTAAGGTTCTTGTAATCTGACTCTGTGATTCATACTATGCTACCATTTTCTCTTCTTGCAATAATCTCTGTTACAAATTTGTGCTCATGTCCAAGTTCCCAATAAGTCTTGATGATTTGAACAATCTTTGAATTTGAGTAGACTGCTTCCTTTGACTTTCCAGGTTCTTTTTGTTTCTTAATGTAGAAGATCTTTGCATGTGGATTCTTCCAATGTTCGACATTGTATCGAGCATAAGGATTAAACTTCTTCACATATTTATCTACCTATCTGGAAGTTCTTTCTTCAATATCATCATCAAGAAAAATAACTCCATGAAACTTGTGAAGTGACATCATAATCTTCTCAGGTCCTGAGTTTACTTTCTTTAGGTACAATAGATCTTGATTCATCGGAGATAGTGCAGGAGCTTTGGGATCTCTTTGCAGCTTTGAATGACTAGAGTGGGCTTTTGTGGATGTGGTTAGACTAAGATTTCTTTTCTGCTTTCCCACACAATGTCATTCTTCAAAAAGTTTTGCATCTGATCAATGTGGTATTGATGCTCATCTCCTGAAGTGCATCGTTGTCTCAACATCTCATTAACAACTTTGCGTAGTTTTGCTTCATCCATAGTTGTGGACATTTCTTTCCACAAGTCTAGTGACACTTTCTTAGTAGGAAGCTCATCATCTGGGCATAGAAATCGTCCAAAAATCAACAGTCATCTAATCTGGTTCTTGATTATCTGACGATAGCTGGTCCTAGGTTCCTTTCATTGAACTGAACCAGATGATGATTCTTAAACAATAGGTTCCATGCTCAGTAGGTCTTCTGCCTCTTTGCACTATTCCCCTCTTAGGAATGAGCATCTTTCATGAGGATCGTCCTCGAATCTATTGGCGATCGGCAGAACGTCTAAATGGAGTAGTCTAAACACTTGAGTCTTTCAAACTTGTACTTGAGTGCGAGCCAAATTGGTAAATCATCCTGTTGCAGCTGAGGATTGTCTTTCATGGCCAGATAGATTTAATATTGTTTTTCTTGTGCAGAAGCTGGGCTGGCTTGAGCTGGGTGCACATGCAAAATATGTCATGACATGTAATTCATGACAAATGAATCAACCTGAGAAGGAATATGGTTAGAGATAGAATTGTTAATTTGCGAAGAATTGTTGCCCAAGATTCTCGTATTCTTTCTGAACCGGCATCTGCTATAATCTTTGCAATCATCTTGGACTCTGTTGTCTTTTCCTTTATTAAGACAATGTGCAACATATATTGGTACTTGTGTCTGGTAAGTTCCTTAACTCGAGTATTACCATTTTGGGGCAACGGGACTCTTCCATAACTTCTGGAAATGTGAGCAAGCGCTTGAACTTCTTTCTTGGCATGAACCTTGTCTTTAGATGTTCAAATAAATATTCTTAGCGTCCTTGAAACTCATCAAAGAAACTCTTGTATCGTTTGAAATGGCCAGTCTTGAGTTTAAACAATGATAAGATGTGTTGTGAAGCAGATAGTTTTGGTTTTGGTGAAGATGATGATGGTGTAGAAGATGAAGGTGGTGGATCATTAACCGTCAATTCCTGGAGTTTCTCAGTATCCGAAGATATGAGAGTAGAATGAATCCTAGGAGATCTAATTGTTGTGGGGGATGGTGTATTCCTAGACTCCTCTACATGCTTCCCTTTTTCCCTTCTTCTCAACTCATAATCATCCTTTACTGTCTCTTCCTCCTCTTCAATAACATTTACATGTTGTTCAGCAGCAGTTATCTCTACCTCTGGGCTTTCCTTATTACTCATGGGCTCTAACCAAGTGCCGGGATCATTTTGATTATCATTTTGCCTAAGGGTAGAACTATCAACCTCAATATTTTCTTCTACATTCTCTGTTCTTTCAACTAGTTTCTCAATCTCCTTTGCCATCAAGTGCTCTTTAACTTTGTCCTCATTTTGTTTGGCTTCAAGCTCTTCATGACTTTTTTGCTCTGCAAGACTTAGTCAAGGCCCCTAAGAGTATATTAAATGTGTGTGAAATATCTTAAGAGGGATCAACCATATAAGGGGGTAAGGTAGTATGAAGACTGATATTCCATAAAAAAACCCTCAATAATATATCTAATATAATACATATACATAAGCAAAGTATCATACAAATTATTTTTAGGAAAGAATAATAAGTAATCAACACGGGTATCGTTCTCCTCGGTTAGAGGTGAATGGAAATCTACGTCCATGTTGTAAATCGAGCTTGATTGTCATTTAAGTTTTGGTTTTGGGATTCTAAATCTAAAAACGCAAAGGGAAAGCACATAAAAGGCACGCTAAACTAGAATTAAAGATACAATTAAATTCTAACGACAATTAAAGCAATTAAAAACTAATGAATAACTAAATTATACTAACTGCAATTTTCTAAGCTAAAATGCATTAAACTATTTTTAAAAACAAAGAAATTATTTTTTTGTATTTTTATTATTTTTAAAACTAATTTTAAAGATTTTTAAACTAAAAACTCAATTAAAAATATTAAATGAAAATTGAAAATTATAAAAAAAACTCAGAAAAATTCTTAAACTAATAATAAAGGTTTAGGAAGAAAAGTGAAATTCACAACTTATTCCAATAAGATGTGAAAAATAGAATAAGCTGATAAGCTAAAACTAAACAAGTTATATTAACTAAATACTGCAAGACATGTATGAAAAAGACCCAACGGCGCGTTGGTTGAGGTGTTGGTGTGTTAAGAGGGAGGTCACTGGTTCGAACCCTGTGACCTACCTTTTTGTGAAAACATATTTTTTTATTTTTCTTTTTGAAAAAACAAAATAATAAGCAAAGTTAAACAACTTTACTAAAGGACTTTTTGACACAACTTATCAATAAGCTAAAATAAGTACAAATTAAAGTGACACTTAAGCATTTTTGCTTTTAGCTTAAGTTGTTAGATTGCATAAGTGTTACTAGTCCCTAATAAGCTATCAAAAGGAAAATAAGCTAACATAGACCTTACCCTAGACCTAATAAGCATAAGTGATCATAAATAAGCAAACCATCTAAACTGAAAAGCATTAAAAGGCATTAGACAGATTGACTCAAAAAGGATAAAAGATGATTTTTGACAAACTTTAAGCTAAGCTATTTAACTAATAAGCAATAGGAATAAGCTAATATCTAAAAACAGATGAACACCTATACCCAAAGGACACAAATAAGCTGGAATTAAACAAACAAGTTCAAGAAATTAGCTAAAAAAGGTAATATGCATAAGACAGTTAAACTACTTGTTTTTGGAATTTTTGTGCTAAATGACTACTAATTTTCTAAGTTTTAAAAGAATATTGATGATTCAAAGAGCAAAAACAGATGGAGTATGAACTCCAATAAGCTAAGAAAAACTATTTTTAACTAAATCCAACTAGAATCTAAACCTCAAATTGATCTGCACATAAGGACTTTTAAGCTTACCTCACATGATCTGCAAGTATGGACTCTTAAGCTCAAACCACTACTACTACTCAAACTGTTTTTGATCTAAGATGATTAAAATGCACTTTCAAAACCTACTAACACAAAACAGATGCACATTGATGCTAATGAACCTCATTTAGCCCACAAAAACCACACCTTAAGTAAGATTTTTAAGAAATCATCAAATAAGCAGTTTTGAAAAATCATTAAACTAGCAGACTTGAATTCAAATAAGACAACTATCAAACTTAACACTGCTTATTCAAATCTTAAGAAAACTAGCTTTTAGACTTTGATTGAGCTTATTAAAACTTATTTGAGCACCAAAGAACAGTTTTCACATCATTTGACCTATTTTAAGCTCTTATCCCAAACACCCGTTTAAAACTTTTAACTTTTAAACTAAATAGATCCAATAATCCTAAAACTAAAACAGATCCTAATAAGCCTTGATTTTTGAAAACAGATTAAAAACTATGCATATAAAAGACTTTTAAGCAAAATCTAAGGAAAATAAGCATTTATCATAGAGCTACACTATTAAGCAGTTTCAACTAAAAATTAAGCAGTTTGGTTTAGAACTAAATTTAAAACAATCTAAACTATGAACTAAGCATTATAAGCAACAATAAGATAGAATAAACACTATTAAGCAGAAAATAAGCAGAAGTAAGCAAATAAGCAGTGCAATAAGCTAAAACAGAAATTTAAGCTAAAAAGTGAAATAAGTCATACCTTGATCCCAAGCTCAAACAGGGATCAAAAATGCTCAAAAGAGCTTATCTACAAGCTCCAGCTTATCAGAGATAAGCTGGTAAAACCCATAAGCCCATCCATGTCTGGCTTATCATCCAAAATAGCTTATTATGCCCTTTTCGAAACTGAGAGTGGAATGACTTATTCAGCTAAGCTTTTAGGAGGCTTAGCTAAATAAGCAATAGCTCAGAAGGTAATGAGCTTATTTGAACTTATTTAAGTAAATCCAAAACACATTTTAACTAATTGCTTAATAGTAAAAACAGAATTAATAACACAATTATAAATGAAACTCAATTTTATTAATTTTAAAAGAGGTTACAAGCTATTGAAAGGAAATTACATTAAAAATACATTAAGCTAAAATTACATAAAATAAGCTACTAAAAAGCTACACTAAGCTAGATGCTTGATCACTGTGTGATTCCTCTCTATTTATAGTGAGGAGGGGAAGGATCCAGAAGCAAAAGGAGCGTCTATAAGCCTTCATCTTAGCCCTTGATTCATATCCAATCATCAATCCCATCATTTTAAGCGTTGGATCACCCCCACGTATCTCAGCCAATAGAATGCTTAAGGATCGCCAGCGTGTCATTGTTGGTGTCAGACGCGTCAGGTGTTAGCCTTCTAGAAGGGTTTTGAGTGTGTGGGTGGAAAGGTTTTACCCTGAGGCTCGTTGCAGGGTTAAAATAGGAGGGAAAGGGGTACAGTAAAATTGACCCGTTTTTGTTATAAATTAGACTTTGACCAGGGGTGGGATTGGGCTTGACTTGGGCTTTTGGTTAATGGATTGGATTTGTTTTTATGGACTTTGTTTATACAAATGGATTTAGGCTTAGGTTTATAGTATAAATCTTAATGGGCTGACCCGGCCCATTAAATGGGTACGGGTTGGTCCATTTAAAGATGTATACGTCTTCGGCTTTGATTTCTCATACTCTTCCAATCTCGTGCTCGGTTTTGTCTGTTTTGCTTTATTTTTGTCCTTTTGTGGAATATCCGTTACCTGCAAGACACAATTAATAAAACACACATATACAATGCATTTTTATGTATTTATCGTTCATTATTGGTCTTTTTAGCTTAATAATAAGAAATAAATGATATGTGTTTAAGCACATATCAAAATCCCCCATACTACGCTATTGCCGTGTCCTCACGCAATGTCATAAATACATACTTCAAAAACCAAAAATTTCAACCCCCTTGGACTAATTACCTCGAAAAGTAGCTAAGTGTTCATCTAAGGGGATTAAGAAATCACTAGTTTTGAAAAGCCCCCGTTTTACCATTTTTATAAATATACAAACACTTACTATTATCATTATTATTAATTTATTATTTATTATTTTTTATTTTTTTTATTTTTTTATTTTTTTTTCAATCATAACTTTAAGGATCACTAAACAAGAAACAAAAAAAGGATAAATTCATCGTCCTTGATTTTTCACCCGCCCCAAACCAAGCTTAAAAACAAAATCATTGTTAAATACAAGTTAAAATGCTAACACTACTCATAAATGCTAATTGTGCGCGCAAAGCTACTTGTGGAAACCTAAAGATCGTTGTAACTCAGGTTGTTTAGACCTTTATCTAGGATAATATCAATGTTCATAAGTTATAAAAACAAAGCGGAATAAGAACAAAGATATTCAACAAGGTTTTACCAAACATTCGCCACAGCCCCAATATTATTTGATCAAGATAATACGGTTACATCAATGAACTGTAACAGGGATCAAGGAAAACCTTGATTACCTTGAGGCTACACCAACTCTATAGACGTCTACATCTCTAACACTTTGTGTACACACACTTTTCTGGATGATAAACTAATGAACCTATATCTCTTTATATACTAGAGATATCTAGGTTTACAAGGAAACATAATAAATACAATAAGGAAACTAAATCTTTTAATCTTTATCTTTATTCTTCTTGAGCATATCTTTTAGTATCTTCTGATATCTTCCATCTTTTGTAGAATATACTCCACCAGCTTAAAGAATCTCTTATTGTCGATTTAGGTCCTTTTCCTTTAAGTCCTTCTTGTTTCCATCTTGTTTCATTCGTGTTTTGTCTTATCAACTCAAATATAATTCCCAACAATCTTCCCCTAGTTGATAATGACAAAACCAAATAAGCACAAACTTCCCCTGAAGTTAATATACGAATGAAACTTCCCCTTAAGCTACCAAGGATCTACAAGTTGCAAATCATCAAATCTTCTTCCCCTTTTTGTCAATATCAAATAGGAGACTAAAGTATGCAACTTTGATCTTCACAACTACGAACCAATATTACACTTCTAATCCAAGTATTCCAATGACCCAAATTGCCCTCCATTACGCACCTTAAGAAAAATGAACTTGAGCAGTAGAAACTTACACTAGCAGTAGTAACAAAGGCTAGCAGTAGTAAAAACCTTCATCTTGATGTAGCATATAAATGGTTAAACATTTTAACATTAAGCTTCCCCTGAAACCCATATGTTAACCATTTCTTGAATCTTCAATTCTGTAGACTCTATGTAATGATTACTGATGAAGAAAAATTAAGTATCACAAATTTGATGTAGAAGTAGAATATCCTAAACTTGTATCTTATGTCTTGCACTGTAATATGATAAGAACTCATAATCTTCTTCTTCGTTTTATGAGTAGACCTCGATCTCTTGTTAAATCCGCATGCCTATACATGAGTCACTGAGCCAAGTGATAGTAAATTCCTGTGAGTACTACAATGTATCTCCTTACATCAGGTAAAAACTAGTTTTATCAAGTCTTCATCATAAACCATATATAACCAAATTTTGGCCTAAAATTACATATTTTTGGTATTTTTGGAGGTAAAACGGGGTTACATGAAGACAAGATAATATGCAAGTAAGATCAAATCGAAAGATCCCCCCTCCCATACTAGAAACTAAACATTGACCTCAAGTTTAAAAGGCCCTACGTAAATTAAAGTCGTTTATTATTATGCTAATTCATATAGACGTTAATCAATAAGATCTAGGATATCGTGATTCGCCATATATAAACATGCTAAGATTTGAAGATCGAAGTGAACCGATGTCAAAACCATGAGCACGAGAGTCTTCAAAATCCGAGCAATCCTGGACATAAAACACAAACCACGAAACACGAGAAAGGAAGAGGACTAGAGATAAGCATATGTTGCTACCCACGAAGCGCTTGTTTTTTTTTGTGCTGTTACTCTAGCTTAACTCATCCCATATCATCGTGATATTAGGATCGAAACATGTGGAAGAGCAAATCTCTATCGGACTTTCATTTACGATGTTTGGATAAACATTAAAGCACATTAAAGTTCCACTCCGAGTGATGCCACCCCTGGTTTCTAGAGAAGAACAAGAGAAAAGCGGAGATGCCGTGGTCTAAATAGTATCCTCACTCTCTTGATGAAAAGAAAAATGATATTCCAACGGATAGGTGAAATAAGGAATAAAAATTCGGATAACATATATGAGGGAAAGATAATAGCGATCTTCAAAGGGTAAGCTCACATATATTAGAGAAAAAAAATTCTCCGAAATCCCGGGGTCGAAAACTTTGACAATACTCTTCAAATCATCTTTATCATGTTCATCTTCTAAGCTTCTTGGGTCATCATCTAAAAACACCTCGGGATGGAGATTAGGAATAGTGTCCTTAATAAGCAAACTCTCAAGATAGATTATGTCTCCTTCCGAGTCATAATAATCGTCCTCAAAATCCGTAGAAACATCATATTTTAATATTTAAGTTCCCCAAAATTAAGTTCTTTCGGAGGGAGAGGAGATGATAGATCATCATTTAATAACTTCTTGAGTAGAAGAATGTCTCCCTCCGGGTCAAAGTCGTCATCATCAATTCCTAGGGGAATGGAATTACTTGTAAGACAAGCTTTCATTTCTTACAAAACGAAATCACCACCCGGGTCAAAACACTCATCCTCATTAAGCTTGGAAAGAGGTGTGACTAGTAAATCCGGCTCATCAAGCTTAGAAACATAGGAGTCCTCGCTCTCAATGTCCTCTAATACCTCATTAAAAAGAGGATTTACATCACTAAAGATGTACTCGTCATTTGGTATGTGCTTAATTACACATACCATTTTCCATTAAAAACAGACTAAAAAGACCAAAAACGTACCCAAAAATACATTGTATTTGTATGTTTTGCATTTGTATTGTGTAGGTAACGGATATTTAAGAAAAGGACAAAAATGAAGCCAAAACAACAAAACCGAGCACGAGAATGAAAAGAACGCGGGAAGTCAAGTCAAAGCAAGTCAACCAGTCAAGAAGTCAAAGGCAAAAAAAAGTTAACAGTCAAAGTCAACATGTCAAGACGAAGTCAAAGTCAACCCCGGGACACGGAAATGGAATGA